>OX381716.1:39210423-39452243 GCA_947462335.1 Harmothoe impar
GAAAACTTGGGGGTAGGCAAAGAATTATCAGCTTGCTGATTGCCTATCCCTTTTTTATTGGCCAAGTTTAAAACTTTAATTCCTATTGTGCTCGTAGAGTTCGCCATTATGACTATAAACATGATCGCTGCTGACATACTGTTGTTACTCAACCATATTGTTGAAATATTGCAAATGTTCAAGATCACGGATATTGACTGCGTCATCATAATTCTATATTGACTCTACGATGACTTTTGTACTCTAGTTATTAACCATTATTGCCAATAAAGATAAATTTAAAACTTCAAACTTCAACTTCAACTTCAAGAAAGTATTGTTGTTTAACTTCTAAAAACTAAAAAGATCTAGTTTGTGTAAAACATGTATGTAAACTAACATTTAATACCAGTTTACTGGACAACATTTATAAGGACTTCAAAAACTCTGGAGAGACACTGAACATTATTTCTCAAAAGGTGAACATTGAACATTCAGAAGGAGTACTGAAACTAAATCTATGTTTGAGAAGGAGCCTTTATGTTTGAATAACATTATCATCAATATGTAAGTCTCGAGAAGGAGTATTGAAATATGTGCGATCCTACATATTGTTAAATGAAGGCGGCAAAGCACCGACCTGCCACCTGGTGTGCAAATAAATGTGACGTCACAAGCTATGGTGGCCATCATGAATGAAGACGTTCGTCCGGTCTTTCTGTCCGTATTTACCGAATTCCAAGAAGAAAAAGGTTTGTTTCAGATAACATGGGAGGAAAATGTAGGGTCGGTAAGTCGGATTTTTTTTAAAACATGAATGTATTAGCCAACTTTTTTGAATACCCTAAAAGTGACTAAAAAAGGGCTCGGCCCTGTTTTGATAGGGTCGGTCGGGTGACCTGAAACAAACCTTCTTTTTTTTGGCCTTACTTGGATTTGATATTCGATTCCTGTGAGTAGCCGAGGGCTTAGGGGTAAGACAAATACATCATTTAGATTTCAATTTGTGAACGTTTTTTTTATTGTTTTTTTAAGCAAAGTTCTCCATTTATAGCGCTAGGTACTATAGGTGTCCTAGCATAAGTAATGCAATGTGCATGTGCTAAATTGATTACATTTTACTTATGTATTTGTTACTATGCAACCCAAAAAAACAACTTTTTTAAATCCCCACCTCCCCATGATTATAGTATGGTGGGTGAGTTGGTAGGTGGGCGAGTTGGTAGGCGGGCGAGTTGGTAGGTGGGCGACTTGGAGAGTGGGCAACCTGGAAAGTGGGCGTAGTAGTGGGCGACTTGGAATGGGGACAACTTGACCAGGAGAATTAGTGGGCGACTTGTTAGTCGGCGACTTGGAGAGTGGACGAGTTGTCTGGATACCATCAGGAATGTTAGAATCCGGTATCAAATATAGAAATCTATAATACATTTTGTAATAGGGGGTGAACGATCCTGGGTGAACACATCGATTGCCATAATAGTGAGCACGGATACATGGAGCCGTTATAGGGCCGAGCGATTCCCGCTCCAGGGGTCGGTTGTCTCTATAGTAAAGTAAGTGGTCCACATGTGGAGATATAACAGTGAGTATTGGGAGCTCAAGAGTCATCGTGTTTTCTCCGTGGTCAGCTTAAACCTGTGTCTTCAACCTGTGACAATTGTTGCTGATGAACAGAAATAATGGACTGGATATAATTTTAATATACATGATCCTTAAGTAAAGGGGGCTAAAGGAAAAGAGGTCACTCTCATACTTCTACAGTGGTAGGTGCTGTACATCCACTACCTACTGGAAACAGTGCTATCACGCTGACATCATACAGAATCGGGAAACAGGCCTGGGATATCTAAAGGACACCATGCACTCCATGGAGCAGTCCTGAAGGATGAATATATATGGCCTGTGGTATTCAAACAGCGAGATGATTCAAAACACACAATGGAAATAGACCTATGGTAGGCGAAATTGCTAAGTATTCGTATTCTTTCACTGGGCCGTTATCATAATGTAGTTTATACCCTATAATATTATACCAACGCCCCCTCCCGTCTCCCCCCCCCCCCCGCATTCATTCCCTTCCATGCAGTCCCATATTGTACAAAAATGTATTTTTGTGTATTGGACTGTACTTTCATCTTTATCTCACCTGGCCAGCTGTAAACATATTCATCTTTATCCCATCTACTGTATGTGCTTGTAATGTGAGTTTGATTATGAAAATTGACATATAACATTGTGTTATAACAATTATTAACATATAACACATGTTTCTAACCTATGATATGACAAATAAAGACATTTTCAAACCTTAAAAATCCTACCCCTACAAGGGCCTTCAAGATTATCCTATGCTAAACTAATGTGCTCTTGTTTTCTCCTCATATCTTTTCTAGCCATGTTTAATTTGGCGGAGCCAAAATGAAAGAATTGACGGGGCATGTGACCGAAACTATCTTTCTTATGTGCGTTCTCCTGTTACCTTTTACCTCCAAATAGTTTGTAACGCTGTTATTTCTGTATATACTAGTAGCCGCTGTATTTCTTTTCGTTTTTACCCCTTCTGCCTCTGGGGCTGCACGTAGCAGTATTTTGTTGGAGTGTTCTATATTCTGGCGAGCTGCCAGTCGAAGCAGTTTCGCTTTCAAGAGTGTAGCGAACGTGGTGATTCAACGTGAAGGTAAACATTGACATTAATATGAAAACAATTTCTAAGAAATGAACGCCGCCACATTATATAAGCAGGAGAGCGTTTCTGGTGGGGACTTATGGAGTCCATAACTTTTTTCCATAAACCGTAACTTTTCAATTTCTTCTAGTTCTCTTAATTAAGGCTAGAAAGACCACTGTTTTTGTACAGAAATTTACTGAAACCCCAGAGGAAGGTCGCTAGTCATTATGACGACCTAGGTTGTCATAATGACTAATGAAAAGTGCACTGGAGAATGTTGTATGAATAGTCTCTAATTACTTCACCTCCTAATGAGAGGCATCCCTTTCACATATTTCGTCACCTTGACCACCTAAAGTTGTCAATTTTGGTACAGTAAAACTTGGTTATAACGAATCAGGTAAACCAGGTAAAAAATTCGTTATAACCAAACTTTGTTATAACCAAGTCCAGTATTTCAATGAGGTTTAGTGATGTTAAAAATGCTTCAAACCCCTACTATATTACAAACACAAAGAGGCCATTGCAAGGCCAGTTATAAGGAGCTGTGACTTGTGTTTAAACATTATATAGAATGAGTTTGTTAAGATATAAATTCATTTATTTTAGAAATTATATTTGGCTATGCAATGATTTTATAATTTGTTACCCCTCCCCCCCCTACCTCCACCTAAGGCCGGGCGCTAGGGCCGGGTACAGAGGCACTAGGGCAGGACACATAGGCAGGGAACTTGTCCTTTGGCTTCCCTCTACCCGGGTCAGAAGCCCTACACCTCCCACAGTCGCCCACCTCCTCCCACAGGCACCCACCACCTCCCACAGCCGGCTAGGGGTGGGGGAAGCCGAGTACAGAAGCCCTACACCTCCCAAAGTCGTCCACCACCTCCCACAGTCGCCCTCCACCTCCCACAGTCGTCCACCACCTCCCACAGTCGCCCTCCACCTCCCACAGTCACCCACCACCTCCCACAGCCGGCTATGGGGTGGGGGATGCCTAGTACACAAGCCCACCACCTCCCTCAGTCGCCCACCACCTCCCACAGTCGCCCACCACCTCCCACAGTCGCCCACCACCTCCCACAGTCGCCCACCACCTCCCACAGACCCAGAGTGGACATCTCCCTAGTGTAGGGGCATCTCCCTAGTGTAGGGACATCTCCCTAGTGTAGGGGCATCTCCCTAGTGTAGGGGCATCTCCCTAGTGTAGGGGCATCTCCCTAGTGTAGGGGCATCTCCCTAGTGTAGGGGCATCTCCCTAGTGTAGGGGCATCTCCCTAGTGTAGGGGGCATCTTCCTAAGCATAATGTTTGCCAGTAAGAGTAATCTTTCTACATGGGGATTGTAAGAACTTCTGTTCTTTTTGGAGTCCTGTAGTAAATTACAGTAATTTCACTAAGAAAATTGCTAATAGTATTTCTGAATGTAAAAAAAAAGTTTGTTATAACCAAGTTTATACCAACGGCACTTCATTATAACTAAGTTACTTTACTATAGAAATGTATGGGTGAAAATCGGGACCAAGCAAATTGTTTGTTGTAACCAAAATTCGTTGTAAGGAAGTTTGTTGTAACCAAGTTTTACTGTATTGTCAAAATGACGACCCTGGTTTTTTTTAGTGAAATCAAAGCCCAGCCTATATGGTCCTCATGGCATGATTTATAACATCATAGAAATGCATTTTCATAGCCTTTTTTGGAAAGTCCAGAAGGTGGAAAGGGGTATCATGGGAGGGGGGATTTACAATCAAAATGTGTGTTAAAAGCTTTAAAATGCGACATTGTAAGAATGGATATGAATACAATGTATATAATTATAGTGCTGGTAGTTTTGTGGGAATCACAATTCGAACATGAGTTGTTACTTATATTACTGAGAATAGTAAATGAGCTCTAGATTCACTGTGTCCCATAAAAGTACTAAAATAGGTAGGTAAGCTGGGTGATAGGCAGATTGGGGATAGGTCGACTCAGTGATAGGTAGGCACAGAAAGTGGGCAGGACAGGTTCTTAAAGGCGACATGGGGATTTAAGTGACAGGAGACATGGCCATATCTTAAAATGAACATGCGACATCGACACCCCCCCCCCCATCTAGACCCCCATACACCCCTAGGAGGTGGTTATATTTAAGAGCTCTTTTTCTCTTTGAGAGCCTGGGTATCTAGCAGGATCCGTACCCACAACCTCAGAACATTGAGCCCAACAGCTAACTGACTGCTCCACCGGGACTCATACAATGATACTAAACAGCCAATAGTATATGTAGTGCTTCTGCCTTTTTAGCTCAATGAGCAATGTTATTTAAAAACTTTGAGGGGTTTGAACCCAATTGGTCCCAATGCCAACTAGAAGTACCTTGCATGCTAGCAGCAGGACCAACCAGCCACATGTGTTTGAGCCTGTTAACTAGGGCCGATGTTTGTGAGGAATTGGCCCATTAGACAATGTAAAGAGTGCTGTTTAGTTGGTGCTGCTAATAGGGACCTTTAGCAACCACGTAAAAGCTCAATAAACGTAGACGTAGCCTATCCCTGTAGCACTACTACGTCTGCGTTTAATGAGCTACGTCGGGTTTGCTAAAGGTCCCTAATAGGGACCTTTAGCAACCACGTAAAAGCTCATTAAACGCAGACGTATCCTATCCTTTCAGCACTGATACGTCTGCGTTTAATGAGCTTTTACGTGGGTTGCTAAAGGTCCCTATTAGGGACCTTTAGCAAACCCGACATAGCTCATTAAACGCAGACGTAGTAGTGCTAAAGAGATAGGCTACGTCTGCGTTTAATGAGCTTTTACGTGGTTGCTAAAGGTCCCTATTGTATAAATTGGGGGCTCCGCCCCCGCACCCCCGTTTTCTTTTTCTTTTTTTCTTGAAATATCAGAAAAGCCACCTGGCTAACTAGGGCCTATATTGGTGAGGTATTATCCCATTAGATGAAGTGCTATTATGTTGGTGCTGCTGTTGTACAATTCGGGGGCTCCGCCCCCGCACCCCCGTTTTCTTTCTTTTTTCTTTTCTTTTTTTCTTTAAATATCTTTAAATATCTGAATAGTCAAAGAAATAAAAAATGTGCATCAGGCATATCAAAATGTCTGCTCCACATGGGATTCGTGCCCAGAGTCTGGGAGTCTAAACCAGAAGTGCCATGTACTCAAGGATTGTGACCTCAGTGACCACCTGTGAGTGTTGGTTCATGGTTAGTTTATATATGGCTATGCTGTATCAGAATGAGGCTACACTCTTCAAGCATGTGCTCTGATCATTGTATTTCTATGAGAACACACAGAGGATATGTTTGATGATCATATAACCTCCTAGGAGGGTTATACAGGATATCCTCCTAGGCCACATGTGTGGAAAAAGAGCTGTAATCAGGCTATTTTACATAATCAATCTATGAAAGCGGGCTGTATGTCGGATATACTCCTGGTGTCTCGAGTCAATATCATTGATATAAGCCTCGGCCTTCGGCCTTGGCTTATATCAATGATATTGCCTCTCGACCCCCAGGAGTATATCCAGTACTTAATCGCCAGTGCTGCGATGGTGAATCATGGTGGTAAATAAACAGCTATGCTGAATGATGTGCTAAGTACGTCTCAGTGGTCTAAAGCAGTAAGCTTGTCTTTTGCTGTCTTTTGTCGGTTTCTAAAGCGTCAATGAATCTTTTCGATTTCATAACAAGAATATTCATAAGTAGAATGATGATGTGTATTTCTCGAGTTTCACTTGTTCAAAAAAACAAGTTATTCCAGGGAATAATTATGACACAACAAATAGTCCAGAAAAGGTTCCAGAAACGTTTTCAAATTCCCGAGTCATCACACAAGAATGACACGAGGTCCGCATGAGATTTGTTTGCTGGGTCAGCAATCGTCCTCTCTTCCGTCATCATTGATAGGTCGCTGTATCAGTTTGTCTGATGTGTACCTTTAACCCTCACACTGCCAGGGTTCTCAGTAGTTTTGCCAAAAATGTGGACAAATTATAGATATCAAAAATTGAAATGAGGTGTTGGCATAGCTATTCTTTAAGCGTTCTTTGTAAACACTAATGGAATGTAGGATGTGAAAACAGGATGTCATAAGCTTTAATATAATACAAAACATGGGATGCTTCGACTAGGATTTGTATGAGAATATTCTCCCCAATTTTGAGTACTATTTTTTTTTAAATTAGCTCAGTGGATTAGGTGCTCTGTGTGCTATGGCGGCCTGCTGGCGGTGAGAGGGTTAAATTGTGTCTGATAGCGTCACACGTGATACATAGCTCTACGATACGTTACATAACTTGTATAACCAATATTTGAAAAGCTGAAATATATCTATTTTAATTTCCCTCTGGAATTTCCAGATGCTGTCATCCTAGAGAAGAGGGACCTGGTGATCATAAGACAAGATGGGCAATGCTTGTGCGCCAAAACCTGATGATGGATACACACAGGGTCTGATTGACCCAACTGATGATAAAGACAATAGCCCGCCATTACCAAAGCCACACTTGTGTAGTATAATATGCTGCTGTTGTTGTTCCAACAAAGAGGAATCTACATCTATCAATAATGACCCACCATATCAAAGATCCGCCTCTCCCCCGCGGCACACCACAAGAGAGACACATGCAAAACTTATCACACAGAACTATGTTTGCTTAGTCGAGAACTTACGACCAGATCTCTTTTGGCACTTGCTTGAACCCATGCTGCGAAAAAATGTCCCCAGTGGTTTAGAAAGGAAAGATCAAAACAGAGCCCTTTTGGACCTTCTCAAGAGATCTCCTAAGAAGTATTTTGATAATTTCTGTGAAGCCATTGCTGCCCTACATCCAGACATATTTCAAATTCTGAGAGGTAGAACCCCAACAGAAGCTGAAAAAGCATTGTATTTGAAACCATTTTCTGACAAGCTTAAAGCGGATATCTTAAGTACAGGTAACAAACCTGATAATGCCATTGACACAAAGATCAATCTGGACACTCAGTTTGTTACACTGCGCTTAGTGGAAACACCTTCAAATACAACTGAAAGCTTTACCATGTCAGGAGATCACTATTCAAATCTCCTGAGAGAGTGTAACAATGACAATGATCTGGAAGTCAAGGACATACTTCTAGAGGATTCATCAGGCAAGCTCATCCTGATAACAGGACGTGCAGGGGTTGGGAAGTCTACGCTGGCCCAATTCCTCAACAGGTTATGGGCGAAGGGGAAATGGGCAAGTGCTTATTCTGCAGTTTTTCTATTAAACCTTAGAAGACTTGCACACATGGACAAAAGTGTCACATTTTCAGAACTTCTAGGGATGTATGCTGAGTATGTACCCTATCCACTTGACCCCAAACAACCACCATCCACATGGCTTGAGGGTAACCAGAAGCAAGTATTAATCTTTCTGGATGGAATAGATGAACTTACCAACATCTTCAGGCTCTTTCAGAACACCAGGAGACTCAATATTGGGGATAAAGGGGCACCACTTGAATGGTGTGTCAATCTCATGCGCAGAAGCATCATGCAAGGGAGCACACTGCTCTTGGTGAGCAGGCCATTCAGCGATCTAAGTAAGCTGACATTTGACAGACACCTTGATGTCTTTGGTTTGACACCTGACAAGATAGCTGAGTTCATACAGCTAAATGTCAAAAGCGAACGGCAGGAGATTGTCAAGCAGACTCTATCTAATAACCCTGTGCTATTGTCCACCTGTGCGATAGCATTCTATTGTGCTGCAATTACAAGCATCATCGAGGAAGATGAGGAGGAGATTGACAATGACTCACTTCACACTTACACCCGGATCACCTCATTCATTGTCACTCGCTCTGCCTCGAGGCAGACAGAGACTGAAACAGATGCAGCAGTATTGCCCGAAGCACTCTGGGCTTCCTTGGCACCCATGGCAGCACTGGCACACAAGGGAGTACCAGAAAGGCAGTCATCCATACCTCAACTGGTCTTCAATGCGGAAGATCTTAACGCTGCTCGGTTCTCTCAGGAAGCAATGAAAAGCGCAAGGAAAACAGGCCTTCTGATATACAACGATGTCAAACGTTCAACACGTAGACAACAGCCGCAAAAACTAGAGGCTGAGTTTGTCCACTTGTTGATTCAGGAATTATTTGCTGCAGGGCAAATGATTGAATCAGGGAAGAAGCACATTCATGATTACATGAACAAAAAGTTCTCCGGTAGGTTTAACATGACCCAGCTCTTTTTGTACGGGATTGCCCTCGACCAAGAGAGTGGGTACATCGCAGGAATCATCAATGCAATCAGAAGTAGAGATAGGGACAGCAGAGAGACCAGCTCAACAGAGGAAAATATAGAGGATTGTCTTCTAGAACATCTGAGACAATTTTCTGACACAATGCTTGACAGCAACAGCAGGCTTCACAGTGTACAACTGGCTTATGAGAGTCAGAACTCCAACATGGCTCTGGCAGCCGCATCGGCCATTGTGGAAAACCAAACAGTGGACCTGAGCAATCTGCTGATGACAGCAGTGGACATGAAAGCCCTGTTCTTCACCTTGCAGCATTCAGATGTCAGAAGCCTATCCCTTCAGGACATCTCATTGGACACTGCATCTATATGGGTAATCCAAACCCACATGCCCAAAACAGACATCACCAGCCTCACCTTGAGAAGCAATCACCTCACAACCAGTGGTCTGAGGCATCTAGCTGAAGGCATGAAGAGGGCAAAACTGATGTCCTTGAGCATCAAGGAGAATTGTGTGACAGAGGATGGTATGGAACACCTGGGCACAATGATCAGGCAAACACACCTGAATGAACTAGTGCTGAGCCATGTCTGTATCACATTTGGAGGAATGCAGCTCTTGTCCTCTGCCATCATGTCTGACAACCATTTGGACCATCTGGTCCTCTCGCATGACAGGATCACAGATGTAGGCATGTGGTATCTAGCTACAGGGCTGAAGACTACTACCATCCTCAGCCACTTAGAACTGGTCAATGCCCACATCACAGAGAAGGGAGTGGCATACCTGGCTGAAGGCATTGCAGCATGTGAGAGTCTCACTCAACTCACAATATGGCAGAACAGAATCACTGCAAGGGGCATGGAGTATCTGGCAGATGGAATAAAGAGGTCCACCAAACTGAGATACCTCTCATTGTCAGAGAATGACATCACAGAGAATGGCATGAAGTACCTAGCTGGTGGCATCAAAACATCCAGGAGTCTCACCCATCTCTTGTTCTATGAGAATGGAATCTCAACAGAGGCCATGGACTTCCTCTGCCAGGATCTCAAATTGGCCACAACCCTCAGTCATCTGCAGCTGGTAGCCACAAGGCTGACTGATGGTGGCATGGACCATCTGGCTGAGGCTATCAGTTCTTCATCATGCCTGAGGTGTGTGCAGATAGCCAAGAACAGGATAACAGACCAGGGAGTGAACTGCCTGATAGAGGGCATCCAGTCAGCTCTATACCTCAGTCACTTACAGCTCATCAATGTGGACATATCTCTGAGGGGAAAGGGGCTGCTGGAGGAGAGGTCTAAAAAGCGTGGCATCAGGTTCCAGGCCCTGCTCTCAGAGGTCTACCATAATGAGTCTACCATAGAAAACTGCAATGTCCAGTTTTCTAACTTCACCAGTGATGTGGTGTAAGGCTTCCACCAATCATTTCTCAATAGAGTGATGATACACCTGATTCAAAAATCCATATGCAGGGATGCCAAGTTACCAAATCCCAAAATCATATTTCTTACGATTTTTGGACCCTAAAATCGTAATAGTTATTGACCTAAATTGTAATAAAAATCGTAACAATAAAATAACATTTCTGAAGGGTCAGGATGATGCATGAATGAATTCTAATGACTCATTAAAGTTGTAATCTGTTTCACCATACATGATTGATTTTTTTTGCTCCTCAATGAGTAATATTACATATCTGATCTGTTTGCTTGATAACAAACAAAATCTTTTAGTTCAGTTTTGTGTATTTATAGTAGGCTATTTATCCCGTACCTTAGTATAAAAACATCCCAGAGATGTTTGAAAATCGTAATTTGATATATAAAATCGTAATGGGCGTAATGGGGGCCAAAAATCGTAAAATTACGAAAAAATCGTAACACTTGGTATCCCTGCATATGGCTCCAGACAGGTAAAAGCGACAAATCGACATGAGCCTAGTGACAAGGTACAAGAGCTATTTCGGCACCCGCTGTCTGGGGCCCTATCCATGGAAACTCATTGGCCTTAGTACAGTAGTCATCCAGCCTATACCCAACATTGAAAGATTGTACGTATGATTTACATCACAAATGACTCGGGGTCAGGGTGATTAAGTGATTGAATTGATTGACTGAAAGATTGAAGCTGCAAAATAATTTCAGGAAACGTATTCCTGGTTCAAAACTGCCCCACATATCCCAACTCCAACCTCACATACCCCTACCCCGCATACCCCAACTCCAGCCCTACATACCCCTACCCCGCATACCCCAACTCCACATACCCCTACCTTACATACCCCAACTCCACATACCCCTACCTTACATACCCCAACTCCACATACCCCTACCTTACATACCCCAACTCCACATATCCCTACCTTACATACCCCAACCTGACATACCCCCCCCCCCCCCCACATACCCCTTCCTCGATGCCATGCTTCTCTGCTTAAACACAAGTCAAGGAAGAAAACTAGAGATGACATAATAATTCTTTTAGTAGGCCAGTTACAAGTAAATTGAAAAACAGGAATCAACCTGCCCCACAGCAGCCTCGGCCAGCATCTATCCTACTAGTTGGATAGCCTGGGAGCAGGCTGTCATCCTACTCCAATACACATAAATTCATCTACCTCAGTAGGACCCAGCTAATTTAATTCCCCCTTTGATCTAGATTAGAATATGTCTGTACTTGGCTGTGTATTAACCAATACACACTCATTTGTGCCACCAATCTGGCACTCCACCCACCCTGTTGTTAAGAATCCCGGGCGTTTTTGCCTATGCGCCCATGACCAAATAGTGCAAGAATGTTGAAATCCCCCATTTCGGTAATCCCGTCCAGGCATTTTCCCACGAGCTTATACGCTTTCCTGACCAATAATAATTGTTTCTGGTTGACTGCTAGTTTGTGAAGTAAGTGGGTCTAAAAATAATTGAAATATTCAGATATTATGCTCATCACATCAAATACGGTATAGGATTATTGATTATACATATACCTGGTAGTTCAGTAGTGTAATACTGACTCAGCAGTCCAAATAAACAGTGCCAATACAAAGACCATTCTGTGTTCAGAGATGCCACTCAGCCGTTAAAAAAACGTCCGAGTTCATCCAATTTTGGTCATTTTTCTGTAGGAACATAATCTGTCTCAGAAATTCTAATTTGAAAAAGTAGGAATTCATGCAAAAGTAGAAAAAGTGTAATCTCAGTTTTTTTAAACTTTATCTTTGAAAATAAATCCTATGTACACCAACTCTAATTTTGAAATACATATTGACTTTAAATCGGTATTGATTATTTCCATTAAAGTTTAAAAGAAATCAAAATACATCATTTGTTATTGCTTACTTAGCAGGGTTGTAGTCTTACTCATCAATACATGTATAAATATAATGAAACATGAAAAAACTTGACACAAAAATATTATATACAAAGGTAATTTTATTCACAATCGCCAGGATAATCGCTTTTCACTTAGATTTTTCAACGAGACGACAGCTTGCTTTTCGCCTGTTAATTAAAAATTATCCATCTTTATTTTGACCATTTTCTCAGATGTAGGTTCTACACAACTATGTACATAACTTAAATATAAGATGCTCAGCGCGAACCCTGGTCTTTCTCCATGCTCTCTGCCACTTCGCGTGCCACGAAGACTCTCCGTTCGTTAGTGGGTACATAGTACCATCCTTTTACGTCCTGGTTGTCGGCCATTAATTCACGTGCACGGGTCTCTGTCAATCTGTTCGGGGATGCAAACAAATTTTTATATTAAAATTCAAGCTAACAACTGCCATATGCTGTACAGAAAAGAGAGAACATGTTATACTTAATTTTTCTTCGAATCTTAGGAAGCTGAGCACACTACATATTCTACTGATAGAAATAATGTACCAAAGTATACCTAAGTGGTTATTTTTAATCGAAAACAAATACCGATTTTGCTGTAATACCATTTGTAATATCATTGTGCACCTAAAATACATTACGCGACATACATGTCCTTTAATACAGCACTGGCAAATTACTCGCCAGAGCTGCATTCATTCATTATGCCAACCAAGGGCATTATGCACTAAGGCATCATGCCACCCTTAAAGGGTTGAGGAGCGCTATCCTTATATCTGTGCGCTAATCACAGCGAATGATGTAAAGGGTCTAGTAGCCTACCTGAGGAGGCGCTTCTGGTTCTCGTAGTTGATGATGCTCAGGTTGCGCTCATAGAGCTTCTGGGGGTTGTCGTAGACGTAGCGGGCGAACCACCTCTCAATAGGGTGCTGTATGGAGGACAAACAAGTAGTGTTTATTATTGTATTCAACGAGGGGAGGAGATTAATAATTCAGTAAGCCAGCATACTCCATACTTTTGGCTTCAGACACTCCTACTTGTCAACTTCCTGCTATTCCTCTAACCCTGGTCACCGCTATGAAATCGTAAAATAAATTTTAATGAAAAAATAAAAAATAAAAAGATTTAAAATTATATTGTGCTTTACTGGACACTATACTGGAACTCACTGTAGTTTAAGTGGGATATATAATTTTCCCAGGGGGATAAACTATAGAAGAGCTTATATATAGTAATGAGAAATGAACTAGATTCGCCTTTAAATTGCCGATGACGATGGAGCAGAAGTGGCAGGTTCTACTTACACTGTAATACTCCCAGTGCTTGGGCTCATACTCCTCCGGGATCTCCTTCAGTTCACACGGACCTGTCACAACATAACACGGTATGTAAATATACAATTTGTATCTAGTATTGAGTTTAACCTTTGAGAGCTACATAGGTCCTTGGTCGTCACGATACATGATGCATGAATGGCGATTATTGCCAGTGCTGCATTCATGCATCATGCTGACCCTTTGGGTGTGGATCAGCTCTCTAGGGTCGGTACTATGTTTGAATGCAGCGCTGGCGGGTTACTCACCAGGACTGATATCATGTATCATGACGATAAGGGCATAATACATAAAAAGACTATGCAGCAATCAAAGGGTTAAATTTGTGTACATGATGATCGAATATACTTTTATTTGAAAGCTAGTTTGTTTTTTTGTTTTTAATGGTATTTGATTTTGCGAATACTGGACGTGGACCTATAACTTTCGAACAGGAAACTATGAATCAATGTATTGGATGAGCTGATGTCAGTGTGGATGTGGGCAATCATTTGTCGAACACAAAATGTAGGAGAAATTTTTGACAAAGCTAGGGAGGGGCGACAGATTTGTATCACATTCGCACGTATGTTTTCTGTTAAATAGACGAGTGTGTTTGGTCATTATTGAATTCATACAGTAGTCAAAATAATAATTAATTTAACAATTTTGAAAATATGTACAGTATGACTTACCGTGGAACAAGTTGACAGTGAAAATCAAGGCCCCCATTGGGATAAGGCCAAGAGCGAGGAAGAAATGCTGAAAAAGATTAAGAACAGATTGAAACAACATAAAACCAACGACAGATTTATAGCTTTAATACCAGCCTCAATTATTCTGAAAAGCACACAAATGATTCAAATTCATCATGACGCAAGAATCAGCAAGCCAGCACGCAAACATATTTTTAAAAGGCAGGCTAGCACCTTCGCTTTAACTCTTTCTGGTTTTAGAAATTATCACCAAAAAAACAAGAGGAACCTCTACAAAGACAGGGAAGATGGGATATCTGTATCGTGAATAAAAAAAAAAGTCCACTTACGACGTGATCTTTCCACTTCCTGTACTCAAAGCGACTCGGCTGCGTCTCCATCACGTGACCTCCATGACCCAATCGTGCGAGAACTGCAGAATAGAAAAAATTCACTCAGAGCGCGCAATCTAATACTAGTACATGTATTACCACATGGCGCTACAACTTACAAGCCTATTGGAGGAATTTTCTGTATTTTTCACGAAAATTATGGTCCATTTTTTAAAAGGCGATTCTGTACCATAGACAATAGCTTTGCAGGCTCTACCCACATGAACGTTTTTATAGTCTAGGGCTTTACAAATATGTAAAGATTATCTCACTACATGTTTAGTGTAACCTTTGTGGGATTTTATCTGAAAAGGTATTGTTAAACACTTTTATTACAATTTTACATACATTTCTATAGTAAGGGGAAACACCCCAAAAGCTGCTAATTAGGCCAAAACATAGTTATTTCAATTAAAATCCCACAAAGGTTGCACTTATAACAGATAATTAATATTAGCATTTCAAAAAAGCTATTTTTAAATGACTTCCTCTTTAAAATGATTACCAGGGCTTGTGGCAAGAATACAGAATTAAACAGTTGATGTTTGGTTTCACTTCAGAAATAGTGGAAAAAACATAAACTACTGGGGAACCCGGGGTTCCAACAGTCCGCGGATTTATCATTGCAATTTTCACCAATAGTTACCCACATTTCACTGTTTGTATTTCACAGTTGAAAGAAAACCGATGTAGGTAGAGCTTAACCGAAAATAGTTCTGTAATCCCCATGCCACAATGCAAAATTAAGTGATACAGATGGATAGCTCTGCAATTCTGGTGTGGTATTGCTACAGTAGGCCTACTACTACAAGAGTGACATCTATTCTAGACTAGAGTAGCTGATCATCCACTATGTCTATGATCTAGCCTAGCCTCTACAATACATGTATTGAATTAGGGAGGGTTCATTATTTATGGCCGGGGTGGGGGTGAGCATTTGAGGGGGGGGGGGGCAATTTTTTTTAGGGGTATTCAAGGGGGGGGCTTTTTTTTTTACCCTATTCTTAGGGGGGTGGCATTTTTTTAGGGGTATTCCTAATAATGTCGCGAATTTAGTATGTTGAAATGTCGCAAATTTTGGTAACAGCCTGTGTTATATTCTACAAAATTATGTCAATATTTTCAAAAATTTCAAAAATTTTCCTCAAACTCCCAGCACATTTCTCACTGCATCACTTTTGACACTCAGAATAGCCAACCGTTTTGTCAGTCTTCAAAAAAGTGCCGGCCTCATGTAAGCACTGAGGGTACGGGAGCTTCGAATTTATAAGCACTGAGGGCCTTAGAAGTCGAAAAACAGTGATCGAGTGTCTGAGGTTTGACTATTATCAGCAAGTATCATGAGACGTTTACACTTAAACACCATACAAGGTAGGCCTAGTAATTTGTAGGTAAAAAAGTTCCCAGGATTGAATGCATACAATTAGTATACACCAACATTGTTTTTTGTAATAAAGTTGAAAACGATCCAGGGTGAGGGGGGGGGGGGCACTTTTTTTTAAACCTATTCCGAGGGGGGGGCCTTTTATTTTCAACCTATTCCGAGGGGGGGGGGGCCCGGGGCAATTATTTTTGACGTATTTGATTTGCCAAACGCTCACCCCCACCCCTGCCATAAATAATGAATCCTCCCTTTAATAATAATAGTTAGTATTAATTCTTACACATTAGGCCACTCAAAAAAAAAAAATTGTTTCTCATCACCAAGCAATGAAAAATATGACGAGGGCGTTTTTTATTTAATTTTTTTTTTTTTTTTTACTCGGGGCAATTTACATAGGGAAATTTGGACATTTCGCGATCAATTTTCACATTTTAGTAATTTGGAGTTTATTGATCAGTTAAAGTTGTAACAATGCAAGTTACACCTAGCTGATTGCATTGCTGACAGCATAAGCTTTAATTTGATACCAAATTTGTCAATATTTTGGCAATTTTAGCATATTTTTCATCAAAAATGTAAAAAAAAAAAAAAAAAAGTTTTCCCCAAATCATGTTTTTTATGATGCGCGCGGTGATGAGAAACAACTTTTTTTTTTTGAGTGGCCTTAGCTTAAGCTATTTTAAGGTTGTTTAATAGCTCTATAAGAGTATTACGCCCATTTCGGACCCAACCAGAAAGGATGGCAAGGTTGAAAATGAAAGCAAAAGAATCCAAGCCCAGCTCAGGCCCAGTGACCCAGTCGCCGATTCTGAGTCTGACACTTAGTGACAGTGACGGGCAGTGGCCCAGTGGGTCAGAGGAACGACCAAGGTCACAATGAAAGACGCAATTTAGATACTTTAGATACGCACAGTGTAATGAAATTTACATAAACCATGAACAATTACCTAAGTTCTTTCCTTGGGCGGACAAAAGGCTTGAAGGGGTACGGAGGAGTGGGGTTTTCAAGCACCGCAAGCTAGTGCCAGCGGCACGAAGTGTACTGATGACCACCATCTTGGACCCACTGACCGGTGCGCGAATTTGCTGGCAAGGGATTGGCTATAATTATTTTCTGCTCTTCCTTTATACTCATTTAATATTTCATTCAGTTTGAGAGCCGTTACTTAATTGAATCTAGTTAAAGATTCACATACTATATTTATGAATAGATGTATATTTATTTTTAAAAGACGGCTTTGCTAATTTTGACCAATCAGCTCCGAGGAAGGCCTTCGCTGCGACACTACATCGCCATCATGGATCTCCTTGGTTCTATCCTGGGGTCGATGGAAAAACCTCCAACTGTCGGAGGGGAGGAGAGAAAAAGGGCAAAAGGTAATTCTAAAGGGGGAAACTATTCTTTCGCCATGTTTTTCTATCTTGGTTATGTTGATCAGATGTGTCAGTGCTGAGAAAACACGGTGACAGCCTCGACAACAACGTGGTGTGGGGAGCAGTCCTTGGTTTGTTTTGGTTGTGGGAGCATGTTGTTTTCTGTCAGCTTCCCGCCACATTTATTGACTGTTGAACTTATGGTCCAGTAACTGAACGGGTGATCTTCTAAGGTGTGGGTGGTGGGTAGATTTCGTGTAGCGTAGCTAGAATCAGTATAAGAGACCCATGGATGTTTCGAGGACCAAAACTCAATGGTCGCAATATTTCTGACACTACTCACTAGTGACAGGTGCTCCCTTAGGCTAAGCCTTAGGGAGTGTTCATTTATTAGTTACAGGGGGGGGGGGGGGGGGGCGCAAAAATTTCCGATCCCTCCTGAGGGGGGGGGGGGGAGGTAAAAAAATTAGCCCCTTTTTAGCAAAAAAGCCCACGCATTACTATAGTTCAAAGGGGGGGTGGGCGAAAAAATGTCGCCGCCTGTGGCAATGGGGGCCGCAAAATGTTGCACGCACTCTCGAGGGGGGGGGGCGTAAAAAATGTTCGCCACCCCCCCTGTAATTAATAAATGAACACTCCCTTAAAGAGTTCTCCACAGACTCAAAAATCACACCGTAAATTCTGGCACGCCGACATATAGAAAGCGCGCCATGTAAATATATTCCAGTAAAAATGGCCAAAATGGGAATTAGCCTACTTCTATTTATAAGTCATCGATATATGTATATTTAAATATAAATTTTTTGTTTTAATTGATGGATATAACGATTTTTTTAATAAAAAATGTTAAAATGGCTGTAACTTCTGGTCTAATTGATGAATTTTTAAAATTTCAAAACCTATAGATAGCCAAAATGATGGCGGTGGCGATTCTGGGGCAATTTGACGCCGGCGGCAGTAAAAACGACGCCGGCGGCCCGCCGGTGTCAATGCAGTATGGGGAGAACCCTGGGCCCTTTAATAGTGAAGCCTTGGTCGACATTTGGCACTAATGATTTTAGGCCCCCTCCCCTAGACTAGTCACTAGAGGCTCTACTAAATCCCCCCCCCCTCAAGATGCATCAGAATTTTTCCGCGTCCCTCTCCCACTTTGGACTAGACACTCAAAATCCTGAAAAAATATTGATAAAAAAAAAGGAAAAAATCGACCTACCTACTCTAAATTAATTTTTTTTGGCCTCAGCTGGTCGAGTTGGACAATATCAAACATGTTTGGTTGTCACAACTCATTCAGGAGGGCTCTCCACAAACTGCACATTTACCTGCCAGGTTACTGACCCGGTTGGTCAATCGGAGCAGCCCGTCTGTTAGGGAGTGATCATTTCTTAACAACAGGGGTGGGGTGGTGGGTTTCCGCGCGGAGCGCGCTGAAGTTTTTACACCACCCCCCCGGTCAAGGGGTCAAAAAATTTAGACTAGACTGGGCAGTGAATACCTGTTGACTTGTTCTGATCTCATTTCTTTCTCATTCAGAGCAACAGAAACGCATAGAAAAGATAAAGGAACAAGAAAAGAAAACGAAAAATGATTTTCGTTCAAAAGTAAGTTTATCTTTAGTTTTATAGTTTGAAATTTGAATGGGGAATAAGCAAACTAGAAAATACAGAATGTTTAGGCCACTCAAAAAAAAAAAATTGTTTCTCATCACCAAGCAATGAAAAATATGACGAGGGCGTTTTTTATTTAATTTTTTTTTTTTTTTTTACTCGGGGCAATTTACATAGGGAAATTTGGACATTTCGCGATCAATTTTCACATTTTAGTAATTTGGAGTTTATTGATCAGTTAAAGTTGTAACAATGCAAGTTACACCTAGCTGATTGCATTGCTGACAGCATAAGCTTTAATTTGATACCAAATTTGTCAATATTTTGGCAATTTTAGCATATTTTTCATCAAAAATGTAAAAAAAAAAAAAAAAAAGTTTTCCCCAAATCATGTTTTTTATGATGCGCGCGGTGATGAGAAACAACTTTTTTTTTTTGAGTGGCCTTAAGAGCATACTACCTGGTCCCCCTTGATTTGTCCCCTCTAAATTTACATATTCTTTTTCTAATATGCTCATCTGGGTACCAATTCTATCTATTTTGTATAGGTTAGTAGAGGATCGAGATTCAAGTATCGTACCGTAATTGTATTTATATAACACATTTCTCATAACACAAATAACTTTAGCTATCGAAATACTATTAGGCCCTACTCTCTCACTAATTTCTCATGACGTACACCACTATGACAAGAACTTTCAATTTCTCATATCATTTGTTAATATATTTTTAGATACAGGAACGAGTTAATGAGTTCCTGAAAGATAGTAAGCTAGAGAAGTACAAGTTTGAGCCTATGGAGAAGGTGTATCGGGCCATTGTGTAAGTACCTATACAAATGTATTTCTAATTGGAGTGGGCTATGTTCGCTGTAACGCTATGAAACTAGGTCAAGCCCACTCTTATATAGTCACCCTGTTTTTTTGTGCAGACATGTTTTGCCTGATCTGTTACAACTTGATGAAATATCCTGTGGACTATTTGAGCTATATCATTCTTTTGCAAAACACCTCAGGTATCTATATATGTAAAAAGAAATGGGAAAAAAAGAAGTTAAATCACCTAAAATAAGAGATTTCTTTAAAAAACTGAAAAAAAACTCAGATTCTGCCAAAAAAAAAAGTGAATGTTGGGAGAATGTAATTTTCTACATGATTTCAGTATTGTACCATTTCAAGTATTGTTCTGTTGTATTCCCTACTAAAAATGGTGATAACTCATGTCCTTACTTTGATGAAAATACTTTGCATGAAAACAGTATTTTGATGTGAAGTTTGCATTTGCTTCGCGTATTTCTCATATCTGCGGTCGCGGATACTCCCAAGCTGGCCCCTGCTCCTATTAGTAACTGTGTTTTGTGCGTCAATCTCTTATTCATCGTATTCCAATTTTCAGCCGCTACTAAGATGTATCAATTTGCAGCCGCTACTAAGATGTATCAATTTGCAGCCGCTACTAAAATGTATCAATTCGCTGCCGCTACTAAAATGTATCAATTTGCTGCCGCTACTAAAATGTATCAATTTGCTGCCGCTACTAAAATGTATCAATTTGACCTAGGCTAGGCTATTGAAAACAAAGAGGGGGGGGGGGGCACCGGGACTATAATCAATTCTCTCAATGCAGGCCTACTAACTATAGCTTGGCCTATTTTATTTATAGCCCCCCTACCCTCGCTGAAGCCAAAAAAAAAACACAAAAAAAAATAAATTATTTAGCACCTTTTCTGCCCGAGATCCTCTTTTATAGCACCTTTCCTGCCCCTAATCCTCTTTTATAAGGCTAGTTTTAGCTTGAGGGGATACCGCTTTTGTCATTAGAAAGTCAAATGGATTATCTAATTTGAGTACAGTACGTTATTTCTCATTTCTGACAGCAGAATCGTAATCGCCAGAAGAAGCTACCCTAATTTCATATATTGGAAGTCATGTATAATCGAATTCCAGGTGGTAGCTGTAGGTGAGCAGGTGGCTGTGGGAAAGTAGGTGGCTGGGGGCGAGCAGGTGGCTGTGGGCGTCAGCGCCCGGCAGCGCGTAACCGCTGTTTTACGTCTCGGCCGAAAAAGCGAGTCGATCAGAGCGTCAGCAGCGACACCATCTTCGTTGCAGCTTCGCTTCGAGTTCGACGTGTCGGGTTGGCCGGGGGGGGGGGGCGGCGTGAGCTGCAGATGATGTTGCCTCCAAAACCGATTTTGCCCCCAAAACCGATTTTGAGCCCCAAAACGATTTGACCCAAAAAACGATTTTGAAGTTCTCCTACCCTTCCGAAAATCGGGCCGATCGGAGCGTAAACAGCGAAGATATTTGCGATTTTCGTTTTGTCGGATTATATTGGTACTCCGTTTATCCCGTTCTCCCTTTCTCCCTTTCTCCGTTTATCCCGTTCTCCGTTTATCCCGTTCTCCGTTTATCCCGTTCTCCGTTTATCCCGTTCTCCCTTTCCCCGTTTATACCTTTCCCCGTTTATCGTTTATCCCGTTATCCGTTTGTCGTTTATCACGTTCTCCGTTTATCGCGTTTGCCGTTTATCGCGTTCGCCGTTGATAGCGTTCTCTGTTTATCCCTTTCTCCATTTATCCCGTTCTCCGTTCATCCCGTTTTCCGTTCATCCCGTTCTCCGTTCATCCCCTTCTCCCTTTATCCCGTTCTCTCTTGATCCATTCATCCGCTTTCCGTTTGTCCCATTCTCCCTTTATCCCGTTCTCCCCTTCTCCGTTTATCCCGTTCTCTTCCTAAAATCTTCCTATATAAATTCAATTCCTATTGGGACTAGGCCTACTTTTAGCTTGAGGGGATAATAAAATCTTCCTACATAAATTCAATTCCTATTGGGACTAGGCCTACATTTTAGCTTGAGGGGATAATAAAATCTTCCTATATAAATTCAATTCCTATTGGGACTAGGCCTACTTTTAGCTTGAGGGGATAATAAAATCTTCCTATATAAATTCAATTCCTATTGGGACTAGGCCTACTTTTAGCTTGAGGGGATAATAAAATCTTCCTACATAAATTCAATTCCTATTGGGACTAGGCCTACTTTTAGCTTGAGGGGATAATAAAATCTTCCTACATAATTTCAATTCCTATTGGGACTAGGCCTACTTTTAGCTTGAGGGGATAATAAAATCTTCCTACATGAATTCAATTCCTATTGGGACTAGGCCTACATTTTAGCTTGAGGGGATAATAAAATCTTCCTACATGAATTCTATTCCTATTGGGACTAGGCCTACATTTTAGCTTGAGGGGATAATAAAATCTTCCTACATAAATTCAATTCCTATTGGGACTAGGCCTACTTTTAGCTTGAGGGGATAATAAAATCTTCCTACATAAATTCAATTCCTATTGGGACTAGGCCTACTTTTAGCTTGAGGGGATAATAAAATCTTCCTACATAAATTCAATTCCTATTGGGACTAGGCCTACTTTTAGCTTGAGGGGATAATAAAATCTTCCTACATAAATTCAATTCCTATTGGGACTAGGCCTACTTTTAGCTTGAGGGGATAATAAAATCTTCCTACATAATTTCAATTCCTATTGGGACTAGGCCTACTTTTAGCTTGAGGGGATAATAAAATCTTCCTACATAAATTCAATTCCTATTGGGACTAGGCCTACATTTTAGCTTGAGGGGATAATAAAATCTTCCTACATAAATTCAATTCCTATTGGGACTAGGCCTACTTTTAGCTTGAGGGGATAATAAAATCTTCCTATATAAATTCAATTCCTATTGGGACTAGGCCTACTTTTAGCTTGAGGGGATAATAAAATCTTCCTACATAAATTCAATTCCTATTGGGACTAGGCCTACTTTTAGCTTGAGGGGATAATAAAATCTTCCTACATAAATTCAATTTCTATTGGGACTAGGCCTACTTTTTTAGGCCTACTTTTAGCTTGAGGGGATAATAAAAGTCCGAAAAAAGTCGAAAAAAGAGGATCCACTCTCGACGAGATTATTTATGTCCCGCGACATTCGACTAAGAACACTACATTTTAGCCCTCAAGCCCTTCCTTGTTTTGGATCAAAATTACAATTAGGAAAATTCCAAGATGGCTGCCAAGATGGCCACCAAAAACTCAAGATTGTCTGATTTCCTTGTGTGATACATGGATTTTAGGGTTATCTAGGGTGTAGAATCCATATTTTGGGTCAAAATCACAATTTGGAAAATTCCAAGATGGCTGCCAAGATGGCCGCCAAAAAGTCAAGGTTGTCTGATTTCCTTGTGTGATACATGGATTTCATGGTTATCTAGGGTGTAGAATCCATATTTTGGGTCAAAATTACAATTTGGAAAATTCCAAGATGGCTGCCAAGATGGCCGCCAAAAAGTCAAGATTGTTTGATTTCCTTGTGTGATACATGGATTTCATGGTTATCTAGGGTGTGGAATCCATATTTTGGGTCAAAATTACAATTTGGAAAATTCCAAGATGGCTGGCAAGATGGCCACCAAAAACTCATGATTGTCTGATTTCCTTGTGTGATACATGGATTTTAGGGTTAACAAGGGTGTAGAATCCATATTTTGGGTCAAAATTACAATTTGGAAAATTCCAAGATGGCCACCAAAAAGTCAAGATTGTCTGATTTCCTCGTGCGATACATGGATTTTAGGGTTATCTAGGGTGTAGAATCCATTTTTTTGGGTCAAAATTACAATTTGGAAAATTCCAAGATGGCCGCCAAAAAGTCAGGATTGTTTGATTTCCTTGTGTGATACATGGATTTCATGGTTATCTGAGGTGTAGAATCCATATTTTGGATCAAAAATACAATTTGGAAAATTCCAAGATGGCTGCCAAGATGGCCACCAAAAACTCATGATTGTCTGATTTCCTTGTGTGATACATGGATTTTAGGGTTATCTAGGGTGTAGAATCCATATTTTGGGTCAAAATTACTATTTGGAAAATTCCAAGATGGCCGCCAAAAAGTCAAGATTGTCTGATTTCCTTGTGCGATACATGGATTTTAGGGTTATCTAGGGTGTAGAATCCATATTTTGGGTCAAAATTACTATTTGGAAAATTCCAAGATGGCTGCCAACATGGCTGCCAAAAAGTCAAGATTGTCTGATTTCCTTGTGCGATACATGGATTTTAGGGTTATCTAGGGTGTAGAATCCATATTTTGGGTCAAAATTACAATTTGGAAAATTCCAAGATGGCCGCCAAAAACTTAAGATTCTCTGATTTCCTTGTGCGATACATGGATTTCATGGTTATCTAGCGTGTAGAATCCATATTTTGGATCAAAATTACAATTAGGAAAATTCCAAGAAGGCTGCCAAGATGGCCACCAAAAAGTCAAGATTGTCTGATTTCCTTGTGTGATACATGGATTTTAGGGTTATCTAGGGTGTAGAATCCATATTTTGGGTCAAAATTACAATAGCTCTCTAACAACATAGCCCACTCCTTTAGTTAACATTAGTGTTACTCTATAGTAGCTATAGTTTTAAACCACTATATATTTTAATTGGAAGACCATGGTGGGAATTGATTATGATTATTCAATTAATAAAGAAAAGTATATATGATATTCAATGTGTTAGCTAAAAGTATACTTTCATTGTTTCAAATTCAATGGGACTAACTATGTATCAAAGTTTACTGTTTGAAATAAATTACACTATTTTGTACTATATATACTATATATACCGGTATGCATTAACGTGTAATATTTACCACGAATTCTGATTTTAAATACTTCCCTGTCTTTCAGGCATGGAGTTGCAGAGGTTGCCAGTCTAGCATCATTCTCCTTCTGATTATAAATACATCCCTCTCTTTCAGGCATGAAGTTGCAGAGGTTGCCGGTCTAGCATCATTCTCCTTCGGTCAGGACGAAGTAGATCGTTACATCATGGTGTGGAAAAAGGTGTGTATTTACCCTCCCCTGCTAGATCTGACTCTACACTTCATAATCTACCAGTCCTTACACTACAATAATCTATACCCTACCACTATAACATCCTAGGTTACCCACCTTATCTTACCCTGCCCTACCCTCCCCTACTCGGCCCATACTCTTTGTTTCACACCTTACATCGTATAACTTACCCTACTCCACTCTGTTCTACATTGTTACCTCCCTATTTACTTTCAGTCGGCGATCGCCTGGCATATGGTGATCTCTGCAGTTGTCAAAGTCAAATATTTTCCCACCGTAACTGTGTTCTTATAAATCGATTTCTCATATTCCTTCAAGCTGAGCACTTCAATTTCTACTGTCTGATATTCTCTTTGAATATTGCAATGGAGGTATAACATATCTCAGCATATAAACTACTTTTATTTAATAAAATTCATTGTAAAAACATCCACGAAACGGTGGGGTACACGGCACGGCGTATGTAGGTCATTAAGACGCCGTACCTCGAGCCCGGGCCGCGTGCCCAGGCAAGCGGTTTCCCGCGGCAGCTCCGAGGGCGTGGGCAGAGAGTATGCGCCAGTCTAGGGGAGGCTGGGAGATCAGAATTGCCCGTGTTAACTCAGCAGTAGGCCTACCTCGATCCCTCATTTTCCCGTAGGCCTAAATGTACGTTCAGTATCCCGGCGGCGAAGCCGCTGGTACCATGAACTATCCTACCCTACCTACCCTACCCTACCCTACCCTACCCTACCCTACCCTACCCTACCCTACCCTACCCTACCCTGCCCTGCCCTGCCCTGCCCTGCCCTGCCCTGCCTTACTGCGCCTATCTTGTCCTGTCATACCTGTACAGTAAACACTATCAGCATTCTATCATGCATCTTGACGATGGTTTGTACTATCTTCAGGAGTTTGCCCCGTGTGATGATGAGTTGCAGGCTCACCGCCGCGGGGAGGAGTGGGACCCAGAGAAGGCGCGGCTACTGGCACAGCAGAAGGTGAGATATACTGTACATTCTTGCATACCGTAAAACCTTGCGTATAGGCCGCGGCTAGTAGGCAAGTCAGATCGCCAGTTTCTCCATTCTCAAACCCTCTCTGCGGCTTGTTTGGTTTGTCAAAGTTAGGACTGCGGCCTATACGCGAGTTAAGCTTATACGCCCTGTACCATTTCAATTAAAGCTCATCTTGATTATAACCATTGCCATTTATATTCATGGAATGGGAGCAGAAGGAAGATGAGCTGGCAGAGGAACAGCGCTTGCGAGAAAGGAAAGCGGAGGACGTGGCTGTTTCCGCCACATACCGGACCAAGTATCAGCACCTAATGGGGATGACTGCCGCTAAAGAATCTGCTTCCAAAATCAACTCTGGGGATAGGGCCTATGGCTGCGGTTAGTATCTACGGTAGTAATAGATATCAGTTTTGCAACTTTGAGAGTCATGTAATTACAATAGAATATCAATTTTCCCAATTATGAATTACTTGTTCTTAGGACAAAGTTCTTTTAGGGGGAATTTTACACATTTGCCTAATGTTGGCGTATACACAAGACTGCATTAATTCATATCAAATATTATGATTTTTAAAAAGAATTGTGTTTTCAAAACAGTATCAGCCGAAAACAAGCGGGACCGGCGAACTATCGAGGAAGTAATGGCTCAAAGCAAAGCCAGAAAGAAACTGAAAACACAGGAAGGCGACGTAACGTCATCTCATGACGGAGAACCTTCTCCACCAGCCGGCGATGACGTACCAGAAGATTCATGACGTCACTGCTGATTAGTGACGTCATTATAGCTCATTGGCCTATGTCATGGCATCACTGTACACAGTGACGTCATAGTAGCCTATATTTGACTAAGTCAGAAGTTATATATCTCTGTAGAATAATGTTTATTGAAATATGGATGCATTATTTTGTAAATAGAGAAAGAGAGACTTCGCATTCATTTATTACCACCCTTCCTGTTGATCACTGATGGGACATTTACTCTACGTTACAGCTAGGCTATTAACAGTATTGGTGTATAGATTAACCGCTTGTAGGTTAGAAGTAAGAAATCTTTGTGACCATGTTGAAGGTTTATGCAAAGCTCTCGGGATTGTTTATATGTCACTACTTATGTGTGTATATTATGAAGTAGTTGGCCAAGGGAGATTTCATTGTGAAGGCAGCAGTTTGTTTGGATTGTTAATGTTTCTTTTCTTTTCTATGTTTTTTTTAGTACGCGAGATCTTATAATTAAAAGAGTCCCCATTTCCTTGAAACTCGTATAGCTTTTATTGGGAAGTGTTCTGATTTCATATATAATCATGTATTGCTACGATACTCACGTTCACGCAGCAGAAAATTTGAAAAGAAAATATAACCTGATATATAACTGTTATAATACAACAGTGTATACTGATGTAGAATATTGCATACTTTAAAAAAAAAAGTTTATTTAAATGTATACTATTACTGGCCAAATGTGATAACTTACATACTTTTAACCAAATCCGTGTGATGAAGTTACTGAATTACAATGTATTCTAATTGTCTTCCTGGAGTAGTGCACTCATCTTTAAAACTGAAATAATCAATATAAAGGCCAACACGCTTCATCAGGAAATACAATGGTCTCATCTATATGAAGGACCCATAACAATAAATGTTGTACATTGTATTTGGTTTGAACCCGACAGTTACAATTATATAACAGTTGATACTTGAAAGTCCATTTTGTTTACATTGTTTACTTTATAGCCTAATACCATGTTTCTGTAATAAAGCGTTGGTAAATATGAAAAGAAATATCCCATTCGTTCACCTTTGTCCTTACTCTGAAGAAATTCCGCTCCCCATAAGGGGGTCCGATGAAAGGTGAAATAAGACTGAGGAAATTTCGCTGCACATCCACAATAGATTGCACCTCTCTGATGTTCAGAAAAATTAACTAACGACTTTTGTCATTTAGGGCCGTATTCCTGCTATTTCGTTGGCAAATTTTTCACTTTTTGCATGAGGATGAGTATGGCGATGGTAGTAAAAAAATACGTCAATGTTTTAAATCTTTGCAAAATTTCTATACAAAAATCCCCACACAATGGACCAAACAAATATTGACTATCCATGAATAGGGCATACTTCTTTTAGTACACACAAGATGGCACATGTGTGCACTGTGGACAAGGTAACATTCCCAATATCCCCCCTATGACGAGATAGTGGACGAATGACAAGTGAGTACTTTTGCCCCTAGCCTCCAGCTCAGGCGGCCCTATTTATTAGGTAACAACAAAAGAAAAAATTGGTGAGATCCTCACACGTCAAGTAGTAGTAGTACAATGATACAGGTACACGCATACATACAAGTCACGGTGGGTACGCACCCCCACCTGGTGAGTAACTTAGGTACTAGTCAGTGGGATATACAACAATACACGGATGCACTTATATTGATTACATATCCCCCCTATGACGAGATAGTGGACGAATGACAAGTGAGTACTTTTGCCCCTAGCCTCCAGCTCAGGCGGCCAAGAGCCCAACAACAACACAACTTTTGCCCCAATCACTTATACAAAGCTAGCCTTGATGCCACCAGCCCGTCTTTCCCCAATCTTGTGCTATAGTTGTCTGATATATACAGTAAGACCGCCCATGACTTCCAATCCCCATATGTTTTGACATCATGCATGGGAAGGAATTTAGATAGGAATGTTGCAGATCCACGCCTTAGGCTGTGGCTGCTGAAGTTACCCTGTAGCCCTGCTGCCCTACACAGCTCCTTTAACCTATTGTTGAATACATTGTAGGTGTAAGAGAACAGGGGTGAGTCTGGCTGACCGCCCAGTTTCCCCAGATAATACAATAAATAAGCACACGGGCACAACACACTCCCCGGTGACTCCACTACCGGTACCCTAAGGGTCCTTTCCCGGTACTGAATCGTCTTAGATGAACGTATGTGAACATCAATGCCCGCCTCGGTCTTCACAATGTCCTTGACCTTCATGGTATGAGGAGAGGCCACCACATGGCCCACTCTCAATAAACATCTGTACATGACGCACACAGCACACCAAAACTGTAAGTCTTCCCACTTGTTCATGTCCAGCTTCAACCATATAAGCTGCATCTGTTCAGGTGACAGGGGGTCAGCGGGGGTAGATTCACAACCCAATAACCGCTTGGCGCCCCTGAGAGTCGATTTAACCAAAAATGTAGATGGGTCTATGTGGGGAACATCCCAATAGTCATGTAATGCCCAGATGCCGCTGATATAGTTTATGATAGTCACATAACAACATCTCCTAGATAAGTAGGTTATGTATAGACCAATTGTCTCCACCCCGGCCGGTAATGCTACAAGCCGAAATTCCTGGCAGAACTTGAAGTACTTGTTCCACTGACTTTTACGAGAGCGCTTGGTGTTCTCAGACCAACACAGCTCCCTTACTTCCACCCACTCCTCTTGCAGCTTGAGCCATCCTGCAACAATCATGAAATCCCGGTAACAATGTGTCACAAATAATACCACAATCAACATTATTTAACCTCGACAAGGCGTCAGCTAAAATATTGTCAGCTGAACTGATGCGGCACGCTTTGACATTGAGATTGTAAAACGCCGCCACCCAAAATAATTCTCTTAACCATGCCATGGCGTATGGATTTATGCTGCGCCCAGTGTTCACCCAGGCCTGCACCTGCGTGTTGTCTGTCACTATCATAACTGACGTGTTCCTCCATCTCATCCCCCATCGGTGAATGGCCACCACCACTGGCCACAGCTCTGTAATGTTAATATGGTCCTGGTAGCTGTCTATCAAAGGGGGATTCTCAGAATGAGGGCAGTCCTTGGCTTTTTCTCCCCACACTCCCCAGAAGTAATCATCGTCAATGTGGCAGCCAAAGCCATAGTCTGAGGAGTCTGTGTACACATGCATGTTGACCTCGTTCGCCCCCAGAGTCTTTGCTTTCCCATTAAACCAGGTGACGAAACTGGACCACCATATCAAGTCCTGTCTGATGATCTCATCTAAGTAGACCGTATCACCCTTCTGCTCCTTCAAGGTGTTGTAGATACGGCGGGCAAAGGTACGGCCCCCCTTCACCACCGTAGCACAATGTGCTAATAGTCCTGCACATTCCTCCAGGGTGTCCCGCCTACATGAGGCCTTGTCCAATAAAAGGAGCACCTCTTTTTTGACACGCCTCAACTTGTCTTCGTCGATGCTGACAGTCATTTTTATGCTGTCGACTAATATCCCCAGATACTTGAAAGTCTGAGATGGGGCGCTCACTTTCTCCTCCGCCAGTTTGAACCCAAAGTTGTACAACACATTATGTAACAATTCCTGGTGACTCCCACATTCCTCCTGGGTCCTCCCCAACACCACATAGTCATCTAAGTAATTTACACATCTATGAGTACCCAGCTTGTCACAACACTTGACAATGAAATCTGAATACTGGGTAAATATATATGGCGCCGATCTCAGCCCAAAGCATAGCCTTAAGTCCTCCATGTACACCTCACCATCCCCGAAATTCCACCTAATACCCTGGAATTTTCTCTGTGACGGGATCAGGTGGATAGATCTATAAGCATTGGAGATGTCACTGACCGCACCCCAGTCCCTGGGGTGTAACATGTTAACTACAGTATCCACAGTTTTATATTTGAATTTGGTACAAGTAGTCATCATATACTCATTGATGTTTACATCATCTGGCTGAGAACAATCTGTTATTGGACGTAGTTTACCATTAGCTTTCTTCCTGCCTCCCAATGCATGTACACATCTAGGTATGCCCGAGGACATTCTGACCTTATCCTCCCCCAATTCAGTCAACAGTTTAGCAGACATTTCACCAGCAAATTTATTACCTGTGATAGAGCTATAATTCTGGCACTCATATTGACTTGGGCATTCATGATCAACGATTCTGACACCCCGGTAAGCGCCAGTAACAACATAAGCGTCCTGCCTCGACACATCGCGGCCAAACCCCAATACCGCCGCACCAAACCTGCACGGCTTAATTTGACATTCTGCGCCGCATAAAATGTATCGACAATCACAGACCCCTTCAACACACGCTTGAAGAATGGGCGCCACACAGTTTGGACCTATCTCCACCACCGCTACTGGTACCTCCATATCAAACATAACTGAATATTGCAATACAGTAGAACTATCAGTGTCTATACTCACAAATTCAGGCAGTTTTTCCCAATAATCATCGTCACTGACGACCACCTCGCTCCCCGTGCCGCCATTTTGGATTGGTATGATGTGCGCGACCACCAAATCTTTTGCGCTCAGCTCTATTTTATTAAATAAAATATCACTGGCACTGAGACTGGCGTATTCATAACCAGTATCATTCAGATATGGCTGCTCATCGTCACACACCAACCCAATTAAATCAACATTACCAGCCACCTCAAAAGGATCCACAACAGGTGTCGACAAATCATACAACTTTTCACAATCGCGCCATGCGCCGTCGTCTGACCCACATTCCGGGAGTGTGTGTACACAAACATCTTCGCCGCTACAGCTGTTTACCAAACTATTGGTTACATCATTTACCATCGGTATGTTAATTGACACTCTGTCATTGTTTGTAACACTCACATCACCATCAATAGGAACCCGGGCCTGTACTGGCGGTCCTAGTCAGCCCCGTCCTTCCCCCGACTTGGTGCAATCCAACATTGAATGACTAGTACTGTCACAGTTCACACACTGATGTTTGAACTGACAATTGTCACAGAAAATACCCTGACAATATTTGAAACAGATCCCATGGTCCGCGGCAGCTTTGCGCCACCCCGTGAGAGGTCTAACACTGTCACCCTGTCCCTGGTAACCGCCCCCTCTACTGTTGTAACCGCCCCTGTTACCTCTAGAACTACCACGACTACGAGAACTACCGCCCCGACCTCTATAATTATCCCTGGCCGACATGGCCGCCTTGGTGCCCGCATGACCCAATTTTGTGTTTGTTAACTTTGTATCAGCCCCATGAAACACACACGGACCCCAATTACGGGCCATCTCCAGGAACTCCTCGTCATAAGCGACTAGAGCTCTAATATCATAAATGTTAGTGCGGGCCATTTCTGACATGTAATTCATATGCTCAATGAACCCCGATGTGTCTTCCCCAGCATATGTCAAATCTCTCAACAAACAGTTGTGAAAATTCCACAAATCCTCCGTGCATGTAATGTTCAACGTCTTTTTCCGTTCACTTGCAGGTAAGTAACGTTGGTAATCAAACTTACTCATCTCTACCTCGGGTGAACTGCAGCCGCCATGACACCCCTCTCCTCCATGGTGATAAGGGGGTCCATCCTGCTGCTGTTGCTGCGGGTGAGGCTGGTATTGATGCTGATGTTGCTGTTGGTGTTGCTGCTGATGTTGATGCCCGGGGGGAGCTGAGTACAAGGGCCGTTGTCCCCCTGCACTCCCGGCCCCCCCTCTCCACTGAGATCCTCACACGTCAAGTAGTAGTAGTACAATGATACAGGTACACGCATACATACAAGTCACGGTGGGTACGCACCCCCACCTGGTGAGTAACTTAGGTACTAGTCAGTGGGATATACAACAATACACGGATGCACTTATATTGATTACCTACACTCAGTGTCACTTAATGACGGCTAATACGGTACTAATATGCCTATACATGTATTCCTATACGTGTATGGCATATAATTTTTTTTTTTTTTCAAAAAGTATACATATATATAGTACATTTGTACTATCAGCAATTTTAGGACACAATGAACGGCTTGGTATCCGGAATACAGGCCCCTGGCCCACTCTACACAGGCCCTCCGGATCTGAGGCCCCCTGCCTTTAGGCATCATATGATGTCCAACCCCTCCTCTCACGTGCAACCCCTTCCCTCATGTCCAACCTCCTTCTCTCATGTCCAACCCCCTCCCTCACGTCCAACCCATTCCCTCACGTCCAACCCCTTCCTTCACGTCCAACCCCTTCTCTCACATTGGTGGTGGACGTGAGGAAATGGTAGTGGACATGAGAAAATGGTGGTGGACGTGAGGAAATGGTAGTGGACGTGAGGAAGTGGTGGTGGACGTGAGGAAATGGTAGTGGACGTGAGGAAATGGTGGTGGACGTTGAGGAAATGGTAGTGGACGTGAGGAAGTGATAGTGGACGTGAAGAAATGGTGGTGGACGTGAGGAAATGGTAGTGGACGTGAGGAAGAGTAGGTGGACGTCAGGAGAGGTGGTGGTCGTGAGGAAGAGGTGGTGGACGTGAGGAGGTGGTAGTGGACGTGAGGAAGTGGTAATGGATGCGAGGAAGTGGTAGTGGACGTGAGGAAGGGTAGTGTATGTGAGGAAGGGGTAGTGGACGCGAGGAGGGGGTAGTAGATGTGAGGAGGTTGTGGCCTATAGCCAGGGGGCCTATGGTCAGGGTACCAAAAGACACGGGGCCTAAGATCCAGAGGGCCTAAGGGCAGGGTGCCTGTGGTCAGGGTGCCTAAAGACCAGGTGCTTAAAGTCCGTGTACCAAATATAACTTCAGAACACATTTTCTTTTTTAATAGAATTGAAGTTTTATTACTCTCTTCCCGAGAGAGGTGGGACTGAAACATATACAACAGAAAACCCCTCCACATAGTACACAGATTCAACAACGCTGAGTGGTCGGGACATGAACAGAGCAGGAAACGCTACTAATATACAAACAACCACCGGCAGAACAACCCAGAGTAAAGCTAGCCTATAATGGGCCCTTATCTATACTGCAAGATATACTGATAAGACAGCATCCTCAATACATAGGGTAATATATTGACTTATGCAGCTTCAAACCGGCAACAAAACACTGGTAATATATCGATACAGTGTTCGTCTAGGGACAAGCCTGTAAAATTAACAGTTCATTAATCAGAATCTAACACCCATTTTTTCGAAAGGCAAGTGGCAGTTTCTGGTGTGAATACTCAGTTTTGATTGCCTGTCTGGAAGTGGTGAATCTATTTACTAACGTCTTCGATGGTGGGCCTTTTAGTGTACCTTAATAGCACTACAACACAGTGAAGATATTTATAAGGAAATTTTTAGTTTCACTATTTTGATTATAAATTCTATCCAATCTATGCATTTGAATAAAATCTCACGTTCCCTATGGGCCTAATTGTGCATTATGTGCCCTTGATTCGACCTTTAAACTAGGCTTTAACACTGCGGTATTTGTTGGAATGTAAGTATAATTCATGTTGTTCAGAGATAAATGCCTAGAAGCTATAGTTGAACACAAAATACTGACACATATATAACACAGTTTATAAGCAGACATTGTAGGACTGCATAATGTACGTTTCATCTGGGATAAGAAGTATATTGTAGTGGTCATCACATATTGGTATATTCCAAAATGGAGACTGACCGAGTCCTTGTGAAAATGTTAAAAATGCGATGATCGACTACTTTCTATCATAAGTAGATGTTTGTAAGGACTGCGCCATGTTTTTTTAAGTTGACGGACACAAATCGTTAATAATATATTTATTTAGAATATGCTATCACACTATCGACACATTAATAACCAAGCAAGTAAATTCCACGTCCCATTTCAGCACTTTGTAGTCCATAAACATTTAATACATGGTTCCAACAACAAAAAAATGTTGAAAATACCAAATATTGTACCCCCATATCCAGAATAAACTGCAGAAATTCTAACAAGCATTTCTATAATTAGTACAACGGTAAATTAACATATTATAATTTCATGTCGTGATATCACAAGTACCTGTCATTGTAGACAGGTGGGACAGGTGGGACAGTGTAGGCTATGAACACAGTAAATTGAAGCAAGTAGGGTAAGGGTGGGCAGTACTTAATCCTCAATTATATAGTTTGTAAAGCAGTATGCAAGTATAGTGAACACAAAAGTGGAGTAGAAAGTTAGTGACCAGTCCATGTCTCTAAGCAGGAGTAGGATAAAGCCATTGACATATGTTCGGTATAAAACATAGCCTACAAGACATGTTTAAAAAAAAATCAAAACCAGATACCTTTGTAATTGTTAACCAAACCTACTCCTCAAAATGTAAAACTGATACAATATTTAGTCAAATCTTCAGCTCTATCTAGATTTGATGAGTAAGGAAAATACTATTTTCCCCAAAATAAGTGTGGCCAATATTGATGTAACTCACCCATTGTTATTAAGTGGTTTTATAATCGACGTAAAAGACATTTCAAATCAAAATAAGCCACCACGAAATTGGAATGTATAGAGGCATCATTATGTTCTAGAAATGTGAAAACACCACTATGTGGACATGCAGAACTGACTGATGACATTTATGATCTCTAGCTTCATTGTGGGTAGGCCTAAATAACCTGTATATGTTTCTATTGTGTGTTCTAAATCTAACCTGTACTGGCAGATACAGCGTAATGAGCAGTTGAAAAGTATTAAATCAAGTTGTAGGTGACTGGGAAATCTGAGCAATGAATACATTAATACACGTAGTAACAAGTGACATGAACTTGAGGGTAGATTTGTTGAAAGTGAGTGGTTATGGATAAAGCTCTAGTTCACTGCAGTAAATAGAATAATGGTTGGTGATGGCATGAATGGTACTCAGAATCGATCATTCCAAAGCTGGCCAACTCTAGTTGCTTTCACACAAATCGTCGCTGGCATTTTAGAGCTTCTGGGACTACTTTCAGCAATACCCATTGTATGGGTGTGTATGAGCATAGACTAGTTCAATCCTGACGCTGTGCCTTGCAACCAGTGACTATGCAGCGTTTTAACGGGTTGCATTGCCGCACTCTATCACCAATCACCCCAAGCTGGCCCCACCTCGCACCATGTTAAATAGCGTCAATTAGAGAGCGCCGCCGCTCCGAACAGACCGCAAATTTACTGGTCGCTAAGAGAGAGCGTCGGGATCGGAACTAGTCTAATGTCAGCGATGGTCCGCCATTTAGCGATGATGATTCTATGAGCTTGCATTGTCCAAGCTCTAGACAATATTGAGTTGGCCTGGGGTACAGAGGTCTAAGAGCTATAGCTGGTCATCTTTGAGGCATCAGCAGTTTAAATGCTAAATCAGTCACCAGTGACATGCTCCCAAACTTACCTACAGCTTTACCATCCATACAATACCCCACTGCACATACATTTCTACAGTATTTAACTGTATTCACTAGAACCAGAATTGAGGTAATCCAGAGAGTGGCACAATTCAACATGGCACACCAATGTAAGAGGTCATCTCTAACTTAGCTTAGTAATTAAGTGCCAGGGAGAAGCACAGAGTGAGACTCCACAGAAACTGAGTGAATAACAGGAATTGAGTGAATAACAAAAACTGAGTGAATGATAGAACTAATTTGAGTAGTATAGAATAAGACGTCACGAGAAACTCAATATGGACATGACATATTTCGTCAGTCGGTGTCATGGATGGAAACACTAGATCCAATTCCAGGTGGTCACCCTGGAAACCTCTTGATAATCATTGTTGTAGATCACATGATGAATTATGATAATGACATTCAACTAATCTCCATCTATAATATATGCAAATATATGCAAATCATTATCAACCACACAGGCAGCATCCAACGCCAATCAAGTCGGCAACAGCACGGTATTAGGACGTAAGCACGCGTTTAGCATTAGCGTCACAACGTGTTATTTTGACAAATAGGCCGACAAATATTGGACCATACCGCCATCCGCTTAATCGCTTACTGGTGAATTATCGCTGACAGACAGGGCTCCTGGGATTGCATGTATCTGAACTTTTATTCATGCACAAGTTCCAGCAATATTCCCAGGAGATTGAATGCAAGCAATGATTTGTCAGTAAGCATAAAGTGGGTCAGCTAGATAACGAACAACATAAAATCAAATAACCCTTCACCAATCAATTAGTAAGTAACAATTATGTAGACTCCACTAAAATTATACAGTCCATTCATTCCAGTGGCAGTATATTCAGAATTCATTAACACCCCTTTTTACACGATTATTTCCTGGCATTTCCCATACTCATTCTGCAAGAAGTACTCAAAAGATTCTTCAGTAATTGACAGAAACCTTGTTCTTCAACTTTTCTTTTGCCAGTTAGGTGGTCATGTACATTGTATATACATGTAATATTAATACACATCTTCCTTCTGCTCAGCAAGACAAACCAAGTATTTAGTAGGAATAGCTGCTATGGTAATTATATTAGTTAATTGGGAGGAATGACTGCTTACTCTATAAGTAATTTCAATCAATTTTTTTCTATATTTCCCCCTCTGTACACTGGATATATCAAACATCCATTCTAGCACACATTAAGAGGCTAGCAAGAATATAAACATTCGTGGTCACCTTTTCAAGGCATTTCTACAGATGTTAGAATTTATGACGCAGCAAATTTGGATACTCTGCAACAAAACTCAGACCCACTGTGACTATTATACTATACATGTACCACCCTAACAGATCTGTTCATGAACGTTGGCCTATATAACAAATTCAAATACTACATGTGATTTACAAATATAATTTGCCAGTAAAATGAGTAATTAATACACCATTCTGAGCACTTTTCTCATATGGTCACCACACAGCTTGTACACATTTCACTGTCACACGTTAGCCTTCTGTTTAACTTTCATAATATTTCAGACAAGGACCTTCAGATCACAGAAAACCCTCTTCACAATTTCCCCAATGTTTCTGTCCAACAGCTATTGCACCGTTCCGATATGCCCCTTACCCTATGAGAGCAGAGGTGGGACTCCGAATAGATTTTTTTTTCGTTTTCTTTGCCAAATGTCATATTCTAACCATGTGTTCAAAACTTACATGGGTATTTCTCAAGTCAATTCCCGAGAAAGATGCTAGAGTATTTGAAACATACCATTATGCATAAACGGGTATAAACAAATATTTTGCCCCCCCCCCAAACCCACACCCAAGAATTTATGAATCACCAATATTATGTAAAATACCTTGTAGAAAATTACATGTAAAACACCCAGAATAGGTAGGAAAACCACATCCTAACTGACATATATGTTGTTTCTGAAATTCCACTTTCCCTTCTGTACTCTTAAACCTACAAATGTACATATTTCAAGTCCACTGAGACCTCATGTTATCTTAAATATTTAAAACCCACATCTCATAAATTCCTCACACAAAATATTCCTCCAGTGAAAAGACACTTGGTAACTTGCTGCGGAGCTTGTTTCAATATGGCGTCTCTGTAAGGCGGCAGCCATGACACTTCAGGGGGTTCATGGGATGGGCGACTTGCCATCGATGGAGTGGTGCGGGGACGCCGTCTCCACTGTGTTACTCGGGATCGGCTGATCGATGTTTTCGTAACCATGGCCCTGACGACCTGAAATACAAGAGAGAAATGTTTAAACTTTAATACATTTAATTTTATTCATAATGTTGAGAACAAGTTGTTTTAAACTAGTCATTTCATACACAGTATGGACGTGTGTTGCTTTAAAATTATCTGGATGTAGACTAGTATCTATGAGAAGGATGACAAGTCGAGTTATAATAGTACTTTAATTCGTTTTTCATGTACCAGATCCTGACCATATTATCTTAGATAAGCTGAAGGTAGAAATCAACTTCACACATCGAGGAGCAAGGGTTCTTGCACTTTCCACACCACAAATGCATGGTGAGAGAATTGCATGTCTTAGTCTGTGCAGTATAATGTGTATTTACTCACAGTATGAAGAAGGAAAGGTAGGTGTAGCCAAGAACTATAGTATTAACATTGTACTAGATTACATGTAATAATGGGACAGCACGTTATGGGTATACAGGACTAGTACAGGGATAGATGTGCATCTACCTTCTATATACAACTTATAGTGTACTACACAACTATGGGAAGTGATGTGTAAAATAGGGAATTATCTTTTATCTACTAAATGTACATGTACACGGAAGGAGACAAACGACATTTTCTTAGACAATGTTCTACTGTCTCGCTGCGCGGTTATGCCCACAGAAACATGAATGAAATATTACGGAATTTTAACAGAAAGAGATCAGAAGTTAATACATAGAAATATATAGAAACAACTATTACATATAGATGAAGAAATAGATCTATAAGAAATAGTAGCCAGATTACGACAGAACCAAGGCAGAGTTAGGTTTGGTCAAGCTGACCCACTACAGTTGGTTTACTGCTAAGTCATCGCTGGCATTCAGAGCTTCTGGGAAGTGTGCCGGAACTACTTGCTGCAAAACCCAAAGTATGGGTGCGTATGAATGAACGTTCAGACAGCTGCAATCCCAGAAGCCCTATGTGCCAGTGATGATTCGCCCCTAAGCGATCAAGCGCTTGTAAGTTTGGCGTACGAGGTGTGGCGTGGTGTGCAATGCATTCTTACCATCTGTCCGCGAATTGATTAAAATTAGAATCGATTAGAAATTGATTGTATTAAATAGATGTTATTTATTTTCTTTTACTGAAACACTGCATTATGTGCAGTGTGGTTATGTGCAATATGACTATGTCCTATCTACGTATTATTTGCTTGAAGTGTGTGTTTTTATCACTACTAGAATTATCCTCTCTTGAATTTACATGAAAATATTTCTTAATACCATATGCCTGTACACTGTTAATACGTATACCATAAAACACCACAATTCTATTTGCATTATTATCCAGTTTGTTTGCCTAATACTGCTATTGAGTACGGGTAAATTTAACACTAAATATTGTACAACTAATAATGTTCTACTCAGTAGTGTTATTTACAGAAGGAAACAACAATAAAATATTTCAATTAATCCTTACCCTCTGTCGGATCAACCATGGAATGAAATGTGTATATTTGTATTAATATTTCAAGGAGATAATCCTTGCTTTACCACGTAATACTAATAGAATACTGAATGTCAAGACTAATAGTATTAGGTTCCAAGATGTATACATTCAAAGGAGTTCTCTAGCCAGCACATACATGTATCATCTTACAGTACCAAACTAAATGTATTTTCATTTCAAAATGGAAATATATGAAATGGCAAAGTCATGAAAGTGACAGAAAATCTCTTTACCTGAACCTCCGAAGTGGGGCATACCGGGGATACCGAAGTCTGAGTATTGACCGCCTCGGTCCTGGTAGAGACGGTACAAGACGAAGCTCGCGAGCGGCCGTACAATCACGTTAATGCTGGCCATACTGAGGTAGTGGTTAAGGACGGTTTTTGATTTAACACTTCATGTCAGGACTATCATTAATTTACAGAAAATGTCGGTCATGTATTAGTATTTGCTATTAGACAAAAAGTAGCAAATCTTATGATTTTGGTCAATTCTATGTAGGAAATCAACATAATTCAATACAGAAATCCAAGCGAAAAATTAGGAATTCCTGCAAAAGTAGGGAAAGTGGCATCTCTGTACTAGACACTAAATATGCACAAGAAGGAATTCCTGGAAGCTACTCTACGTTAAACAACCAAGTTGATGTCTGTTAAATACATATAACTACCGTCAATTCCCCGGTTTAGGTTAGAACCTGTATCCCTAATTTCTGAGGACTCGATAACTCGATTCGGGGATCTGAAAATTGCCGTTTTAGTACCGTGCTATCCTCCCAAAACATCTATTACCATGAGCTCTATATTGTACTACCTGTACTAGAGGTTTGGTTAACGTATACAGTAACCAGATTTACGGTATTTATGGAAGTGGACGAAACTAAATAACCTTGTCCTGCTCCTGCTGTAGCTACCGCTTGAATGAAGAAAAACGTTGTTCCTTCTGTTATGACGTCATTGCGTTGTGTTACCATAGATACATGTCACAGGGTGGCAACATGGTATTTCTAACCCGTTGCCGACGCTATGTAATGTCCATTTGGTAAAGGATACACCAATGAGAATTTGGAAAGCGAACCTGAAAGGAGAAGACATATATATTTAGTTTCACGAGAAAACAATTGATTAGTCCCATCAACCAATGACCCTTGTACTAGTCATACGTGATTTAGACTATGCAAGAAAATGACAAAAAAGCTAAGAGAGTGCGACCGGGAAAAGAGTGAATTATTTTGGCTGTTTGATCCGGTTTTCAACAGCAGCTGTATTCTACGTAATAAGCGCACATGTTTTTAATAAGCGGTTAAAATTTAGACAACTTGGTATAGATACCGTACAGTCGCGATAAAGCACTTGGTCTTAAAAGAGCGCCCGTCTTGTATAAGCGCCGGGGGTATAGCGGTCTCCAAACTTGTCTTAACCACTAAAACAGGACCTTGAATAAGCAACCGTCTTGTATAATGCCCGGGGTTACAGTTCCGCCAAATTGAAGAGTGCTCCAGCGCATTTAATATCGCGACAGTATGGTAATCCTAAACATCTCTGTTTTTGGACTCGATTAAAAATTGTGTTTATTACTGTGCGCTAATTACGTTAAATACGGTGCACTTTACAATAAAAACATCCAGATACATGTATTAACATAGAAAAAAGTGCTCAATTATGTTACTATAATGTAACATTTCATTTAAAGTTTCTTTTAAACATAATACAATTTGACCATGTCACTATCTTCTCAGGAGTATCATGGTGAATAAACACTTTTTTTGGAGTGCCTGTTGCATCTCGAAAAGTAAGGGGAGGAGTGCGGAGCTCACCAACTCGCGGGGTGGTGGTTCCGCGCGGGGGCACGTCGCCTTATATAAAAGGTGACGCTCCGCCCCGCGGCGATCAGTATCCCATATTTGCAGCTAGGGAATGGACGTGTTCCAAAGCTGTCCCAGTGTTAAACTTGGCTGGTATCCTTATACTCAGCCCCTCAGCTATAGTTACCTGGTATCTCTATACCATTAGCTGGTATCCTTATACCCAGCTCTCCAGTTGTAGTTACAGGGAATCTCTATACCCTGCTAGCAGTTAGACGACAATTGTTGTGTCAGCACTAGTATCAAGCATACTAGTACTGGATACTAGTACTCTTAGTGCATTTTTAGTAGCTGTTTGCTACTATTACCATTGTTAGTCATCATTAGTGAGGCCTCGTGCCAGTTATGCTCTATGCACCTTTTGAATGTACGAGGCATTAAGTCACTTCTGAATAGAACACCTCATATGTTGTAACTGCAAAGCATGTGTCTTGTCTTCTCTCCGGTTGTATTATCTCCTCCCCCCATACATCCATATCTCCGTTACAATATATAGACAAAGGTCCACGAGTAGAGTTCCTCATTGACGGTAATTTCACGAGGCGAAGCCGAGTAAAAAAGCTATTTTATAGTGGTTAAATCAACATTTTGATGATTTGACAGGCCATGAAATATGGACGAGGGTTATTTCACGGGGGTGTTAAATACGGCCTTCCTTGGTTATCGCACGCACGCACATACATATGCACGCACACACGCATGCAGACGAAGAATCGGAGTGATATAAAATGGAAGAAGATAAAATATTCTGAAGCAAGGACAATGGTCAAGAATAAACTGTGTTTTGTGAGCATGCATGCAGTGTTAATCTCAGAGACGCCTTACCATCTATTAGACTGACTTCAGTCCCCTTTGGTGGGTCTAGGGAAATGAAGACAATATACATATTGGTTATGCTGTACACTAATTAATGCCTGGGGTCTCTTCGCTCAATGTCTCGTCTTCGGACACTACAGTGAGTCGCAACGACATGGTGAATCGCATTAACATGAGCCAATTTGTACTTCGGTAGTTGGCTGCATATTATCAGAAGATTGATTTCCAGTTCAATACTGATAAGATGTATGTACGGTAAGAGTATGATTACCATTTAGTGATGAAATAATCTCATTTAGATGAATATCTGTATATTATTTGCTATTTTGCTCATTGATATATCAAACCTGCATAGGGCCTTAGGCCAAAAAAAAAGGTGTATTTCAGATTACATTGTCTAATGAATAGGCGTGTGATTTACATCACAGGAGACTCAGGGTGTCACCATGCTGACCATGAATCATGATGGCGGTAAACCATAACTGTGAACCATAACGACCATGATGATGGTGGACCATGATGGCAGTGGACCATGATGGCAGTGAACCAAGATGACTGAGAACCATGATAATCATGAACCATGATGGCCCTTAACCATGATAATCATGAGCCATGAACCATGATGGCCGTGAACCATGATGGCCATGAACCATGATGACCATGAACCATGATGACTGTGAACCATGATGGCCATGAACCATGATGGCCTTGAACCATGATGGCCGTGAACCATGGCCATGAACCATGAACCATGATGGCCATGAACCATAAACCATGATGGCCATGAACCATGATGGCTATGAACCATGATGACCATGAAACATGATGACCGTGAAACATGATGGCCGTGAACCATGATGACCGTGAACCATGATGGCCATGAACCATGATGGCCATGAACCATGATGGCCATGAACCATGATGGCCATGAACCATGATGGCCGTGAACCATGATAATCATGAGCCATGATGGCCATGAAACAATAATGGCCATGAACCATGATGGCCGTGAACCATGATGGCCGTGAACCATGATGGCCATGAACCATGATGGCCATGAACCATGATGGCCATGAACCATGATGGCCATAAACCATGATGGCCGTGATCCATGATAACCATGAAAACCGTGAACCATGATGACCATGAACAAGGATGACCGTGAACCATGATGACCGTGAACCATGATGACCGTGAACCATGATGACAATGAACCATGATGACCATGAACCATGATGGCCATGAACCATGATGGCCGTGAACCATGATGACCATGAACCATGATGGCCATGAACCATGATGGCCATGAACCATGATGGCCATGAACCATGATGGCCATAAACCATGATGGCCGTGATCCATGATAACAATGAAAACCGTGAACCATGATGACCATGAACAAGGATGATCGTGAACCATGATGACCGTGAACCATGATGACCGTGAACCATGATGACAATGAACCATGATGACCATGAACCATGATGGCCATGAACCATGATGGCCGTGAACCATGATGACCATGAACCATGATAGCCATGAACCATGATGACCATGAACCATGGTGGCCGTGAACCATGATGGCCATGAACCATGATGGCTATGAACCATGATGACCATAAACCATGATGGCCATAAACCATGATGACCATGAACCATGATGGCCATGAACCATGATGGCCATGAACCATGATGACCATGAACCATGATGGCCATGAACCATGATGACCATGAACCATGATGGCCTTGAACCATGATAACCATGAAAACCGTAAACCATGATGACCATGAACCATGATGACCGTGAACCATGATGACCGTGAACCATGATGACAATGAACCATGATGACCATGAACCATGATGACAATGAACCATGATGGTGACAGACCATGATGATCATCCCAAGTGGCAACATGGTCAACATCCCCCCCACCTCCCAACAACATGTGGCAACATTAGCAACATCCCAAGTGGCAACATGGGCAACATCTCCCTCATGATTATAGGCCATTTCCCAATTTTCAATATGGTTGAAGTTGGAGAACAAACCCACTCCATTTCGGCAGAAACCGTCTCCCTAAGAACCCGGGTGCCCTGGGTCAACGAGCAATGACAGTGCACACACGGGTTGTCTAGTCTAAAACACTTTCTTGTGCACTAAGCCTATAGCAAGACAATCACACATTGGTATATAGAACTTTTATTGAATTCAAAACATAGCACGGCGCAGGGTTGTCTAGAATGGTGCACACGGCTTCAGTATACAGGGATGTGATTTGAAAATTGTCAGATGGTAGGAAAAAAGGTATAGGCTCAAAAACAACTGAGAAGTTTCTGTTTTCAGTTGTTTCAAGCACAGCACAGGTACATTTTCTTGTGCAGCACTGCAATTCACCTGTGTGTGTGGTGGGGGTAGGGGCACTTTTGGAAATCTTAAAGCCTAACGCTGCATTTTGTTTGGGGGATGGCCCCAAGAAAATTTAGAATGTCTAGCCTGGAAATGGTGCATTGTGATGCATTTTAGCACAAAATATATGAAAAGGATCAGATCTCTATTTTCCAGCCTCTTATAACTGTTTTTTGGAGGAAGGTTCTAAAAAAAATTGAAATTCAAAACTTGAAATTGTGCAATCTGCTACTTCTTGGAACAAAATATATGAAAGCTCAGGTCTTCATGATTGGGCCTGGAACCTTGATTTGAAGGGAAAGGTTTTAGAAAATTTTGAAATTCTAGTATTGAAACAGTGCTATCTGCTGCTTTTTGGAACAAAATATATGAAAGCTCAGGTCTTCATGATTGGGACTGGAACCTTGTTTTGAGGGGGAAAGGTTTAGAAAATTTTGAAATTCTAGAATTGAAACAGTGCTATCTGCTGCTTTTTGGAACAAAATATTTTAAAGCTGCAGTCTTTATGTTAAGGACTGGAACTTCTTTTTTTGAGGAAAAGAATTTTAGAAAGTTTTGAAATTCTAGCATTGAAATCTGCTGCTTTTTGGAACAAAATATATCAAAGATCATGTCTTTGTGTAAGCTTTCTGTCTGCAATGCCCCCCAGCCCTATGCTCTGTGGTTGGAATCTTTCCTTTTTGGAGAGAAAGGTTTTAGAAAATTTTGAAATTCTAGCATTGAAACGGTGCTATCTGCTGCCTTTTTGGAACAAGATTTATTAAAGCTGAGGTCTTTATGTTTGCAACGGGAGCCATGCTTTTGGAGGAAACGGTTTAGAAAATTTTGAAATTCTACAATTGAAATGGTGCTATCTGCTGAGTTTTGGAACAAAATATATTAAAGCTCAAGTCTTTGTGTAAGCTCTCTATGTGCAATGCCCCCCCAGCCCTATTCTCTGGGGCTGGAACCTTTCTTTTTGGAGGGAAAGGTTTTAGAAAATTTTGAAATTCTAGAATTGAAACTGTGCTATCTGCTGCTCTTTGGAACCAAATATATTACAACTTGTGTTGTAATATGTCCTCTATGATTGGGCTGGTACCTTGTTTTTGAAGGGAAATGTTTTGAGAAAATTTTGAAAGCCTAGACTTGAAAACTTGCAATCTGGTGCATTATATATTTGACTATAGTTGATATCATGATGGGCGAGCATTGACTATAGGAGCTTTTTGGCAGGAGTTTTCAGCCAACGATAACAAACACAACGCTGCAGGGCTACCTTCCCATCCCCCTCCCACCTTAATTCATGACTGAATGAGTTAAGGGACCATTTGTAAATCAGATGGCACAACAGCACTAGGGGGGTTTGGGGGCATGCCCCCTAAGAAAATTTTGAAAACGAAGGAGGCAAATGGTGCAATTTGGTGTATTTCAGTCTTCTGGGCTGAAGAATCAGGACTTCACTTTTTGTCTGGCAGATTTTGTCTGGCAATTGAGTCACCCCCCCCCCCCCCCCCCCCCCCACTGAAAAAATATCTCATTGGATCTGGGAAAATCATGAGGGTCGACTTTTTAGCTCTATTTGGTAGGAAATCCTACCAAAGTAGGAGAAATCACATCCCTGGTATAGGATCCAATGGGAGGGCATGTTTGGTGTTTTGTTGATTCAAGAAAATGCAAATTTTTTGATGACCTTTTATTCACAGAAAAAATTCACAATTCCGTCTAGAGTGAATTGGATGATTTAGATGAGATATGAAACGACCATATAATACATAAATTACATCATTGACATGGCGACTTTCTGAAATATGATAGGTTGAAAATGAAATTGGGAAAATCTCTTAACCAAGGTTTCAGATCGTCTATCTAGACTCAGGGGTGCACCCTGAGTCAAAAATCTAGGTAGAGTATGTCAGATTTTTTTTGATTTACTTTTTAATCTTTGGCCTGAGAAGCACCCAAAAATGGATACGCAAATTTTAGCGCTGAATCGCTGACAATGGCTTTGACTAATGGACTATCAAATTGACCCTGAAATAGCCCCAAAATTACTTAGATAAAAATTTCTAGGATCGGCCCTGTTTTGCTAGGTATGGTCGGGTAACCTGAAACATGCCCTTTTTTGAAAAATGTATCTGGCCCTAGTCGGGACTGGAGCTGGTTGCGGTGGCCCACACTAATGGAGCTGATAGGATGGGTACAAGCTTGTCATTGGAAGTGATAGTTACACAGGTGGAAGGTACCACTCGGGGGTGTCTAATCAGTGATTGTAACTACAACCAGCTATATTTCAAATGGAGGACTTACTCTCTGAACAATTATCTGTATTATTTCAAACATACTCGTGCTAGGTTAATTTAATTTACTATGTACATATGATATTATTTAACCCAATAAAACACTTAAAAAACAATACTCACTTGTCATGGCATGACCGAAAACTGCCAGCATGATGATGTCTAATAAGATTCCTATCAGATCAAGAATCATGAACTGTGAACAAAAAGAAAACATATTATAGGGTGGTCATAATATCAAAGGCAGTTATACAGTAGCGATATTCTCTCAAATACCACTCTCAATTCGTTTTAAAAGATCCCCATCTCCACCATCCACCAAATTGTCCATAAAAGTTCCATAACAAACGTACGTATAACAATTAAAACATTACCTCCAATAAACAACCAAAGGAGACTAATACATACCGGTAGTACATAAATATATCTGCCATGTTTTAAAAGGGCAAAATATGATCTGATATATTTGAGCATACATGTATATACAAAACCTATCGGTACGGGTATAGGCTTTTAGAATAGAAATAGAAGTAAAATAAAAGATTCGTACCATAAACACAGACTCCACAGACTCTGGTGCTGCAATGGCCCAGAAACCGAAGGCCAGGATGAAGGCATTCATGTAGGCATAGGCGACGGGCAGGGCCATGGAACCCCTGAAAACAATACACAAACATTATTACTTGTACATATTTTGAGATGACCTTAAAAAAAAAAATTGGCAGGATGCTTGGATAAAAAACTGGAGGGTTACTCGCCAGAGCTACATGATGACAAGGGGCTACTATAATGCTTTTTCTTTTTTTTTAAACACTATGCGGATCTTTGAATAATAAAGGGTTTTTATATAATATTGGTATGTGTTACCATTACTGGCAGAGTTTATGTGAACATTGATGGCACACAGTGATACTCGATTATCCCATTAGGGAAGGTGGGGGTTGCTTTATCTGAACAAAGCATACATGTCTAGAGAGCCCATTCAGCAGGAGGCGGCCATTACAGCACTGCCATGCTGGTAGTACTGATATAGTATTGGTGGTAGTTATCGACATAGTGTATAGATTATACTAAGCAGTAAGGACTAAGGTTTATACAGTGGAGTGACTCAGTACCCAATGAACCAATGTCAATACACAAAGACATAACGATGCTACGGTACCGTACTACATTCCTGATATTCGTTTGGGGGCTTCCATAATTATGTACGCACATTTCTCGAGAAATTGACCCCCCCCTCCCTAAAGTTCTTGTACACATTAAAATAAAGGGCTTATGTACGCAAAGATTTTCAGAAAATAGACCCCCCCCCTTCGTGTATACAGACTTTATGGAAGCCCCCTTTCTGGTTTCATCATGGACTTTAACTTCATGGATAATATTCTGTCAGTTTGTGTTATCTCGACCAAATTCATTAATGATATTGAATATGTATTATTTTAACTAAATGTATGGTATGAAAAATATCAATTGAATAAGCACATTCACTCGTATTATTCAGAATGTATATTTTAAAGATACCATTTATATTAAAAATATATTAACAAATGCTGACTTACCATACTGAGAGAACGAAGTGGACCACAACGACCACCTGAAAGACACAAAAGGCATTTATTTTAGGGAGTGTTCATTTATTAGACACGGGAGGGGGGGCAGTAGGGGCCAGGGCTAGGCATCATGAGCATGGTGACCATCCATAAATGACGTCAAACGGAGGGGAGGCGGGGGGGGGGGGGGGGGGTTCCAGCCTCCCATACATTGCTATAGACAAAAGGTGACTTGGAGGAGGGGGGGGGGGCGGCAAAACTAGCATGGCATTGGTGTTAGGCAGGGCGGTATCCGCTCTCCACACCTTTTCAATATCTATATGGATGACCTGTCATCCAAACTCAATGCTTGTAATACAAGTTGTATGAATGGACCTAATATTGTCAATCACTTAATGTACAGTATGCAGATGACTTGGTGATATTTACTCCTGCTAGCTGTGGACTGACAACTGAAGTTTGTAGATAAACTAACGAGAGTGCCTGTCTGTTTTCACTCTAAATGATACCACTCCCGTCACCACCCCCAGTTCAACAATCGAGAGACTGTCTGCCATGCAAACCGACTCCCCGAACAGCCCCAATTATGTAGGAATTCCTTGGCCTAATGGTGAATTCCCCATTGTAGACTTTGAACATTGGAATAAATCTCCACCTATAATGTCACGTGAGGACCGCCGCAGTTTCAAACTGAAGCCTTTTACCCCTGGGAAAAATCCCACATGAATCACAAAAACCTATTAGTGCAAATACCACCATGGATATGAAATATTGGTACTAGGAGGATTCAGGTTCAAAATGTGTATATATGTTGCATTACCAAGGGCACCTCTCCATTGGTTTTTTTAATACAAATGTATGTGAAGTTGTTTGAAGTACCGGAACTTATTAGCCACGTTAGGCCTACTTTCAATATATTAGGGGTCACCCCTTTTGAGAGCGATTTACAACTTCTAGTCTACACTCATCATTTGAGAGTCATTTCACTGTTGTTTATTCCTTAAAAATTGTTGATAAAAGAATGTATGTATCTGGAGGGCCTGAACAAGGCTCCCAAGGGCAAGTCAGTCCCAGTTGTCTTTTAATAAATTTACCTTGACAAAGGCTTGCAATAAGCCGAAACATGTCGGTCCCTCTAACTCAGTTTTCCTCTTGAGCTCATTTAATTTATGTCATTAGGCCACCACAGAAGGGGATTTTGGGAGTATTTCCTACTTCTTCATTAAATGATACAATGCTCACTGACAGTCTTTGCGAAAACTTTTTTGGCATGCAGGACAATCGGTCCTGCAGCTAGCCAATTTTGCAGGACCGGATAGATTTCTGCAGGACCGGATACCAAAATCAAAGTTTTGCATAACATTTAGAATAGAATAGGATTTATAAAAGAAAAATGATAATAAAAGCTTGCTATAATTTGCCTAGAATATTAGAGTGCACTCTAGAATTTGTAACTTCAGTTCTAGTTGGAATATTTGAAAAATTCTTTTAGTTTTGGAAAGCCCAGAATGTGCAGGACATCAGGTCCTGCAGCACCAGTCATTCTGCCGGACCAGAGCCATTTTAGGTGGACATTGCCACTGTCCGGCAGGATTTGGCAAAGACTGTCACTGAATATGAAGAGGTGAAGTACCTTTCCAATACGCTCAGGGACGATAATGATATTTTACGACAGAGAAGAATGGTATATGCCTAAGGCAATATGCTATAAACAAAGTTCAATGTGCAATGTGGAGGTAAAGATTCAATTGTTTAGGGCCTATTGTAGCCTACAGCTTTATATACTCGTACAGCCCAGTTGGTGCAAATTTTACAGGGCTTCGATGCGGAAGTTAACAATGGCATACAACAACGCCCTCAGAATGTTGCTTGAAATACTGAGATATACTCGCGCGGGAGAAACCTTTGCTGTTTGTGGTCTTCCAACATGTGGTGCTACAATTAGAAGATTGATTTAAAGATTTATACGTCGACTAACAGGGTCGGAAAAATAAGTTCATCAAAAACATGGTGGATCCTACAAGTGATACTCAGTAGGCCTACCTACCGGTATCTACACGTCACATATTATACTATAATATCACATATTAAACTGTTTATTTGTATTTGTATAACATGTAAGCCTAAGTGTGTTTTATACCTATTGAAATAAAGTTCCGGTTTCGAATTGAATTGAATATGGGCGGCCCCATACATCATTGCATGCAGCGAAAGTTCACGAGGAGCCTCTCCCCCCCCCCCCCCCATTCCTTCTCTGAGTCTGATTCTGACTTCTTGACTTGTGAAATTGAAAACCTTAATGAATGAATTACATTTTTTGGACTTGGAAGTTGAGATGCTTCCAGTTTCATGGTAGTTTCTGACACAATTTAGCAACTATGATGGATTTACACTCAGCACCAGGGTGTCAACTTGTGGAAATGAAAAAGAATGAGACTTTGCCAAACTGAAAAAGTGTTTGAAAATATCGGGGCGCGAAGCGCCGGGGCTCACAAGCGCAGCTCCCCGACCAAACTAGGGGGGTTTGGGGGTCTATATGCCCCCCCACCTAAGAAAATGTTGAAAATCTAGATGTGGAATGGTGCATTCTGGTGTATCGTGAGGTTGATATGTAGGGGAGCCCTGGGAGAATTGGGACAAAGGAGAACTGGGACACTGTGTATTCTGCCCATAAGCAATAACTTTAATGCATAACCACCGATGCTAATTTTTGGGCCAATAATATCTAAGTTTTTTATAATAAAAAAAGTTACTGTTATATTATTATACTTAGAACTATAACAGATTATAACATTTTTAGGAAAAAAAGTTTTTTTTCCAGGTCTCGGACGATTAAATTTAGGCCTACAGTTCCGTGTTTCAAAAGTTTGGGCTGAAAAGATATTATAATGACAGTGAGAGGCAGGGAGAGAAATTTCCGAGGAAAAATTGGAAATCGAGGGGCAAATGGTGCAATCTGATGAGTTTTGGGAATAAATTTGTAACTCTGGGCGTCCGACCAGACTCTGGTTCTAGTTGGAGTATTTACAAAATTCTTTCAGTTCTGGAAAGCCCAGGATCCCAGGAATGCATGAAATTGGTTTGTAAATGTGTAAGACCGTGATAAAGGGTCCAAATGCGTGACTCTCACGGCAAATGCGTGAGAGTTGACAACCCTGACCGTGCACCCAGTTTGGAAGGGGAGGGGGATGGGCTGGATTTCGAGAGTGGATTGCCCAAGCCAAGCCCAAGCCTTGGACCTCTTGGCGTTTTAGATACGCTTCACGGACTGAACTTTTAAATATAGATAGATAAAACTATAACACACCACCCTTACCTTCAATGAAACACTTGGTGCATTAACCATTTTGCCTGAGTACTTCTCAAACCTAAATAATTGAATAGAATCCACACTTATCGACCGATCGACACGACTGGCTTGATCATATGACAGGTCATGGGTCATTTCCGGCGACCTCTTGCCTCGCATTGTTGTCAGAATCTTTATTTTATTTCCTTTGACCAAACGTCTTTTCCGTTTCAACAACTATTTTTACATTTAGAAATAGAATGTATAGCAATAATGATATGATTGTTTTAGATATTTGATAAATGCTTTTAGTGTTTCTAAATTTTGTCGGATCTGTGTATGCAAGGCGAGGGGCACCTGTCAAGCGGTCAGTTTATTTTCGTGTTTACTGAACTTAAAATCACTCTCTTTCCAGGTGTTCTTAACAATTTAGAACTATTTTGGACGTAGCATACACAACGCAAACTCGTTCCATGATTTTATGTGTATTTTACAATGAACGCATGCAAAGAGACGATGATGCTGGTTTGTCAGTGTGTGAATGGGCGATAATACAGGAAGGACGAATACCGGTCGCTGCGGTGCAGTCCACGACCAGTTTTGGGACTGCCGCCAGACTACTACCGTACACACTAGTGTCTCAACGTAGGACCCGCCCTACCAGCTGCCGTAGCGATTTAGGGAGTGGTCATTTTTTTAAGAACAGGGGGGGGGTGGACTTGTGGGGGGAACCAAAAATATTTGGACCACTTGATTGAAGTTGAAGGGGGGGGGGGTGTCGTATGACGCAGCCCTGCTGCAGCCCAGCGCGGGAAAAGACTAGGCCGCTATTAGGGCGCCACCTACAGTTATATAGGCGTACTAAGCGTCTGGGAATTGTCTGTGCATCGTGCGTGTTATGCAATACACCGGAGGTCGGTCAATACATCCTGAGATCAAGATTCAGAGTTGTTGTCACTTATAATAATACAAAGTATCAAGACATCCAGCAAAGCAGGATGCCACATGGTGTCAGAATAGGTCATCTTCCATGCCCATAACAAGAAAAGTGCCAAATTGAAGTGAGACACTCAAGTTGGTGTTGAAAAGTGATGAACTCAACTTCTCAAGAATCTGTGAGTAGAGAACTTTTCTAAAACCTCAAGGAGCATTTACCAAGACCCCAAGCTGTTAATTGTGTGTATAACATTGACTGTCAGTAGGCCTACATTAAAAGCAGTGACAATTTTGAAATGGCTGCCAACAGTGTAAAACCACCAGACACCCTCAGAATTGAGAGGGGTAACCCATCACATTCATGGTCTCTGTGGAAGAGAAGGTTTGAGATATATCTCAAGGCCATAGGCTCCAGCACAGAGCCAAATGAAAAAAAGGTGGGACTCCTACTGAATCATATTGGGGATGATGGGATAGACATTTATGACAGTTTTGTATTCCTCCCACAACATCCAAATCCAGTCCAGGGACAAGCTCCCATACCAGCTGAGGACCCAAATAACTATAATACTGTGCTACAAAAGTACACAGAATATTTTGGAAAAAGGGACCCCCAACTGCTACTAAGGGAAAAGTTTTGGTTCACCCTCAAAAGGGGACCATCTCAAACTCTGGAGTCATGGGTGCTAACAGTAACAGTCAAGAAGAGTGCAGGTGAATGCAAATTCCCACAGACCTATATGGACCAGGCTGTGCGAGATAAACTGACATTTTCATGTACTGACCAGTCGGCAAAGTCGAAGCTCTATGATGCCGGTGCAGGGCTTACGCTGGAGAGAACAGTAGAGATACTCTACCAAAAGGAGACTACGCGCTATGAGCTCCAAGAGTCAAAGAGTGCCAGTATCGACGTAGTCCACAGCAAGGCCAAGAAGAAGCCGGACCCGAGCAGAACCGAGAAAAAGAGAAATACTGGTGACAAAATCAAGTGCGGATTCTGTGGTACCGAACACCTCAAAGGGAAGAAAAATTGTCCCGCAGTGAATCACTCCTGTGAGAAGTGTAAAATAAAAGGACATTTTTCCCAAGTTTGCCGTACTTCAAGAGCGCGGATTTCTCAAGTCGCAGAGGAAGAGTCGGGAGACAATATACCCGATGACGGAGTGTCGCACGTATTTATCGGCAGCGTAACGAGCGAAGTAAATGCGGCTTCATCAAAATCCGTCCCAGATGACAAATCGAGTTCAAGCAAAGGCTGGTACATAAAACTCAGAACTGGCTCCGATACTCTATCGTGGTACATAGACTCTGGAGCCGAGATATCGGTGATGCCCGATACATACTACAAGAAGTCCTATGGAGAGATCCAACCAACAAGAAAGACGCTGTATGCTACAGGCGAGCATCCGTTACAGACGCTAGGATGTGCTCGTATGCAGTTGAGTCGCAGAGACACTACCGTCCACGAAGACGTCTACGTAGTGCGAGGCGTGAAATCGCTTCTCCTCGGACAACCTGCAATCGAGAAACTAGGACTGATACCTAACATCCCTGGCGCCTATAGGGTCAAAGCCGTGAACAGTGAAATCCCGAAGTTGGACACAAAGGACGAAGTGGTCAAAGCTTACCCGAAGCTCTTTACAGGACTCGGTAAGCTGAAAGGTGAATATGCTATAAGACTCAAAGACGATGCTAAACCATTCTGCCTCTATACTCCACGCAGTGTGCCAAAGCCTCTTATGAAAAAGGTAGAGCAGGAAATCGCAGCATTAGTAAAGTCAGGAGTTATCGAGCCCGTAGACGAACCAACAGACTGGTGTGCACCCATGGTGGTTGTACATAAACCAAACGGTAATCTACGGCTGTGTGTGGACTTGACAAGACTCAACCAGGGCGTCCGACGTGAACTCTACCAGATGAAAAAGGTAGAGGAGACCCTGGCGTGTATTTCAAGCGGAGCTGTATTCTCCAAGCTAGATGCAAATTCTGGCTTCCACCAGGTACTGTTGACTCAAGAGAGTGCAAAGCTGACGACATTCATCACACCGTGGAAGGTACATGTTCAGGAGACTTCCCTATGGTATATCATCTGCTCCTGAACACTTCCAGAAGAGAATGGACAAAGAACTGACTGGACTACAAGGAGTGTTGTGTCACATGGATGACATTCTTGTGATTGGAAAGGACAAACAAGAGCACGATGAACGCTTGGCGAAAGTGCTGAACCGCCTCCAAGAGAGCGGCATCACTCTAAACCAAGACAAGTGTGAGTTCTCAACAACCAAGCTTCGCTACCTTGGTCAGGTGATCGATGCCGATGGCATCAGGAAGGATCCAGCGAAGGTCAAAGCCATCATAGAGATGCCAGACGCCAAAGACGTCCCAGATGTCCGACGATTCCTCGGCATGGTGAATCAACAGATGAAATTCCTGCCGAACCTTGCCGAAATCACCAAACCAGTCAGAGATCTCCTTAAGAAAGATTCTGCATGGACTTGGGATCTTCCACAAAAGAAAGCGTTTGAGAAACTGAAACAGGAACTAGCTTCGGACGAAGCTCTCGCTTTGTATGACCCCGAACGTGAAACGATCGTGTCAGCAGACGCAAGTAGCTACGGTCTTGGGGCAGTTCTGAGACAACGTCAAAAAGATGGAAGACTGAGAGCCGTTGCATACGCCAGCAGGTCAATGACAAAGACTGAATGCCGATATGCGCAAATTGAGAAGGAAGCATTAGCGACCACATGGGCATTGAACACTGGAGTAACTTAGTTATCGGTATGTGAGTCCATGTGGAGACTGACCATAAACCGCTTGTGCCACTATTCTCAACCAAACTGATCGACGAACTGCCAGTGAGGATCCAAAGATTCCGACTGAGATTAATGCGGTTTGACTTCACAGTCAGTCACGTGCCAGGTAAAAGTCTAATGACCGCAGATACCTTGTCAAGAGCGCCTCTTGGTGAGCATATGCTGGAGAGCGAAGAACTTCATAAGCAAGAAGAACTACGTAAGGAATCTGACGCATACGTACAAGCAGTGCTCGTCTGTCTACCATCATCTGACCAGAGACTCGACGAGATACGGTCAGAGCTAAAGAAAGACGATGTCCTGAAGGTAGTGATACACCATATTGAACATGGGTGGCCGGAGAACAGACGTGACGTCTATGGACCTTTGGTTAAGTTCTGGGACGAACAGGGCAACCTTACAGTTCACGATGGACTACTCCTTCGAGGAAAACAGCTTGTGATCCCAGCAAGTCTGAGGATTGACGTCTTACGCCATCTACATGATGGGCATCAGGGCATCACTAAGACCTGTGAGAATGCCAACGCATCAGTGTGGTGGCCAGGAATGTCCAAAGACATCGAAAAGACAGTGAAAAATTGTAACATTTGTGAAAAGTACAGACGTGAACGTGTCGAACCGATGAAAGGAACTGAGTTCCCAGAACGACCGTGGTCTAGAGTAGCAGCAGACTTTTTCCACCATAAGGGGTCCATTTACCTCCTCATCATAGACTACTATTCTAGAGACGTGGAAGTGTGCCAAGTTGGCAAGAACGTTGATACCACTGAGACAGTGAAGAAGATGAAAAGAGCATTCTTCCATCAAGGTATACCCGACATACTGTTCAGCGACAACGGTCCTCAATTCGCATCAGGGGAGTTCAAAAACTTTGCAGCAGAATACGGATTTGGACACATCACGTCATCTCCAAGATATGCACAAAGTAACGGAGAAGTGGAGAGAGCGGTGCAGACCATCAAAGCGATCCTTAATAAGGCCGACGATGAGTACCTTGCCCTTATTTCTTATCGCAACACCCCTCTACTGTCAGGATTCTCCCCGGCTCAGCTGAACATTGGTCGCAGACTGAAATCACTGGTGCCGTGTCACCCGGATGAACTGAAACCGCGCATCCCAGATGCAGCGCTGGTTCGAAGGAAGGAGAACGAATACCGGAAGCAGATGGCAGTGAACTACAACCAACGCCACCGAGTCACAGAAGCAGACGAACTGTCACCAGGAGACCGAGCATGGCTACCCGACCTACGAGTGGAAGGGAAGGTCATAGGAAAGGCCCCCGGACCGAGATCCTATATAATCTCTACACCGAATGGACTAGTGAGACGTAACCGTAGAATGACGAGAAATCTCGGGCCCGGACAAAATGACAACATCGATCCGACCACCATACTAACCAAAGTGGTCACACCGCCTAGTGATCATGTGCCTCCAGTGGAGATCACTGATATACCTCCAGTGGTCCCTCCACCGACTCCACCAACTCCTGATCGAGGTGCCACACCCCGTGTGCCCGATCCGGGACCAAGGAAGTCGTCGAGACCTAGAGTCGCGACGAAGAGACTGATTGAAGAAGTTTAATAACTATTCCCTTTCAGATACATTAATAAGTCAGAAATATTCTAAAGGGACAAAAGAACATTGTCTATTACGTTTGAACATTGACTAGTACATTTGAACATTGACTATTACATTGAACATTGAGTAACATGTAGCTGACTTATTTCCAGAGACATACATATACATATATATCTTTACTTGAGAGTAACTTCATAGTAACTATTATGTCATGAACACTTCAAGAACACTTCTAAGTATGTCTTAACATAATACTCCTTAAAAAAGGGAGATGTCGTATGACGCAGCCCTGCTGCAGCCCAGCGCGGGAAAAGACTAGGCCGCTATTAGGGCGCCACCTACAGTTATATAGGCGTACTAAGCGTCTGGGAATTGTCTGTGCATCGTGCGTGTTATGCAATACACCGGAGGTCGGTCAATACATCCTGAGATCAAGATTCAGAGTTGTTGTCTCTTATAATAATACAAAGTATCAAGACATCCAGCAAAGCAGGATGCCACAGGGGGGACCAACAAAAATTGGACCCCTCTTGAGGGGGGGGAATAAAAAGATTGCACACCTTTTTAGCGAAAAAACCCTCGCGGTACTATGGCTCAAAAAGGTCGGCCGCGCTCAATTTGAACTTGCCTGAAGGGGGGACCAAAAAATATTGACCCTCTTGCGCGAAAATCCACCCTGTTGTTGAAAAATGACCACTCCCTTTAGAGGTGCTACCATAGACACTTCTGCAGCAGAGCCAAACCATATTAAACCATTGTATAGCAATTATTGCAAGATGGGCCTGGTTCATTTATTAAGTACAGGGGAGCTGAGATTTTACTCTGAGACACTTCATTTTTTACGCCCACCCCCCCCCCCCCCTACCCTCGAGGGCTCGTAGAATGTTTCGCCCCCCCCCCCCACCTTCGGCCTCGCCAAAGGCACCAACAATTTTTCGCCCCCCCCCCCTTTGAACTACCAGGGTACCCTAGACTAATATAGTAACAAGCAGGCTTTTTTGCTAAAAATCATTTTTCATGTCCCTCCCCCTCCCAAAAGAGGGGTCAGATTTATTTACACCCCACCCTCAAGAGGGATCGAAAATGTTTACGAAAATCGCATGTGTTCGTCCCTGTGGAGCATAGCACGGGCTTTTTCACCCAATACAAGTGGAAGTTAATATTCACCCAAGAGCTAGGAGTCTACATCCCCAGGGTACAAATTCTTTAAGCTTTTAATTTCATGCGCTCCGCACAAAATCTCACCGCACAAAATCTCACCACCGCCCTATCGTTAAAAAATTAGCACTCCCTTATCTTTCTACCCCCACAGTCCACTCATGAGACATGCTTTGCTTTGATACTTGAAGGCAAAATTTATCCAAAAATATGATAGGGTTAGTACTGAAATTGAAAGGTGATGTTTGATACTAACTATCATAACATCTTGTACTACCCGCACCCCTCGTATATCCTGCACCCTGACTTCCTCACCTAGGGTTTGGCAATTGCTACTTTATTACTGTACATGTGTACTAAACATTCAAGAAAAAACTGTACAACCCACACCTTGAGCTTGTCAGTCACTTCACTATAATTTGAACAGGGGTCCTTATTCTCATATGACCAGCGGGTTGAGGGTGTATGTGAGACAGAACCAATGATTAACCCTATGTTTGTTTTATACAGGTGAGGATGTTGGGCACGTGTCGGGCCGTGTTTCGGTGTTCAGCCACCAGGGGGCAGCAGGTGTGTCGGCTGCAGTCCACGCTCACAGGTACAGCGCAGCACTTACATTAATAGTGATTACTGTTCAATCTAGTTAAAAATGTATTATATTTAAATATCTGAGAAATTTGCCAGCAATTCAAATGGAATTATCATATCAAGGATGTATCGAATTATGAAACCTACCGTATAATCACTATTTGACATACCAGTTCGACGAAATAAGCGCGTCCATCCTACTTCACGGCTTTCTAGATTATAACCCCTCACTCTTTCTTTTTACTATTTTGGAAGACCATTAAACTCTTAACTACGAACATGTATATATTTTTTTTCAAAGTGCCTTTATTGCTTATTACGTCGAATGTGGTACATATATTTCTGCATATGAAAAATGAATTAGTTTAATAAAAAAGTTCCCCTCTTTACAATTTGCAGTAACTTCAACGTCAAGGACTGGTTCACAGATACCCCCTCTACTGGCCGCCCTCGGTAGTAATGGTTCAGCTGTACCCACACCTCAGTCTACCCAACCCAACAATGATATCATGAGGTTGACACATATGGCGTCGCGGCTGCAGCTCCGTCCTGATATTAGCCGGCCACAGGAGTATTGGTTACCGACAACTGTGCGGAATCAGGCGGTTATAAAACATACAATTCTCGACCCGCTGACATCACAGAAGGTGTACGACCTACCCTGTCACGCTCCGATGGTCAGGGAGAAAGTCACTCCGGCCACAGACCTCATCCAGCCAATCAGCGACCCAGCTCGCTCCCCTGTACTAAAGATAGAGACCATGCCCTATCTTGTGAACATTCGGCATAAGAAGATGAAAAAACACAAGCTTAAGAAGTTCCGTAAACGGATGATTTTCCTCCATCGTAAGCTGACTGAGATTAAAAAGAAGCGCAAAGAGAAGGCCTTGGTAGTAATTGAGAGGAGTTTCGCGACTTCAGCGAGGGAGTTTGATGCGGAAAAGTATATCGAGGGTCATATTAAGGAGGCCAAGAGAGGGTCATGGAAGATCGATGTGATTCAAAAGTGGAAGGAGAGTAAAACACCCAAAGTAGCAGAGGGTGAGCGACAACAATAACTGATACTTTATCTGAGATAGTGTAAATACCAAATAGTCAATTTACTCAATAAAGTGTTATCAACAGTATGGGTGTATTCATGGTTTTGATTTATAAAAGTATACAGGTGTTTGAATATTGCCTTTACACATTTTCTGATTTTTTTTTGCATGAGGAACAAGTCATAAACTCTTTAGCTACTGACCCAGAAATTCACCCAAATCCTTGACTATAGGCATTCCCAACTGCTATTACTACAAAGAACGGGGGATTACCATGTCATTTCATATTAGGCTCAAATCTACCATGGTGACAGTAAAATGTGGATATTTTAGAATGTGGGCTGAAAGAAATATATCTTATCTATAATCTGTGAAAAAAAGAAGATAATTGGAATATTATTTCTCCCAGAAAAGGAGATATTTGTAGTTTTCAAAATGATGCCAAATGGCATCACCCGTATTTGGGTGGATGATGCCAATTGGCATCACCCGTTTTTTGGTGGATGATGCCAATTGGCATCACCCGTAGCTATATTTGCCAGGATCTACTGTTGGGCATTCACACATAGACATGGCTACATTAATTTCTTCTAGATTATTATATTGATCTACTGGTAGATTCCTAGTAGGATTCGCGTTCAAATAAGCTTTCCTAATGTATTGACTCAATTGGTCTTCTTGAGATACAAGTCGTCTAGTGGTAGTCCCTCTACATAGTTGTCCTCCTGTAGGCCTGTGTCTGCTATGAGACCGACCACGGCCAACCCTCCATCCTCCTCCCTACAGCACACACAGCTCAAGCTACTACCCATGGTCACTATCTGGATAATAGATATATTCAATTGTGGAGCACTTCTGTTTGGGTGTTTTATTACTATTTGCTTAAACACACTGGAGTTAGTTCCTTGGTTTGTCAACCTTGTCAACTGAACGAGGGCAGATAGATATAGATATATTATAGCTTTAGTAAGTCTGTTGGTACAACTATAGTCAGACATAGAGATAGAACTAGGCTTCCCATAAGTTCCAAAGAATGAGGTTCAATCCCGGCCTAGAATGTATGGTGGTCCGGAATTGTGGTGTAATAATAAATCGGCGAATTTCTAAAACCAAATCTATTCTGGTGCAGGTATTCCTTGACGTTTCGTGGGTTTGGACATGTAGGAATAGGTGTTACTCGATCTGTAACATGTTAAAGTATATATATCAATGACAATAATGCTTTATCTTTGTAAAAATATACCTTTAGAAAGTATAAGAAAAGAGGTATATAATAGTTCTAGCCTATTTATTTACAAAGTACATGTATATATACCTGAAGATGACGGTATACCCCCTTTACATGTGTATATGCATGTCTACATGTATCTTATTTGACTATTTTGACGAGTTGGGGTGACCTCCGTCCACCATGACGCTACCTAATCCAATCAATGTATCTCATTTGAACTCATCCAATGTATATTTTTAGTGAACTCATATAGTTGAATACATTGTACAGCTTACATTTAGAAGGCACATAATAACTATGTAGCCTAAGAACAATTAACACCTTTATAAACTCTACAGCCTACCTTGCTTATGAGTAGCCACTTTAAAGTATGGAATCTGTATACATGCCGATCATATTATAAACTGCAAACAGCCGTTCCTACTTCCTTGTCCGAATGAAGTAAACCTCTCTAAATACAATTCAAATGGCAATTGGGCCAAACTGGTGGCTGCAGGTGAGTCAAAAGCGACCTGGCGACTTGGGCTGTTTTGAAGGCGACTTTTGACCTAAGGCAATGATAATATAAGTGACCTTGCGACTTTTGGACAAACGTGACAATAGCTTAGAGGGTCCAAAAAAGCGACTTTTTGACCTGAACCCCTTAATTTCGGCGACTTTCCGACCTCGGCGGGGGGGGGGGGGGGGCACTCGGCAACACAAAATTGGTGGACAATACCTAACCTCCCCCTATGTGATTCTGCCTCGGTGACCCTAACCTCTCCTCTGTCATGCTAACGTGCTCCATGGCATCCTTACCCCACCAAATTAATTGTAAAGTGTATTAAATGTACAAATAGATTCCAAGAGTTGACTCAAGGGTCTGCATGATGCATGAATGCAGGCATGGCAAGTAGGCTCACCAAGGCTGCATTCAGGTACCAACAGTCCTCCAAACTAGTAATTCAGTACTTAATCAACAAGCTTCTAATATAGCTGACAGGGTTGCCACCATCAGGAAAAATGTCAGGGAAATTCTTTTTCGTTCCAGGTCAGGGAATTTCAGATTTTTTGGCAAAATGTCGCGGAAAATGAGATTTTCTGAAAATTTATGTCAGGGAAAATAATATTTTGTCAGGGAAAATCTTTGAAATATCAAAAAAAGTCACATGTCTTCTTTGAAAATGCCTGTATTGTACTATGAGTTGAAGGGAGAAAAAAATATCTAAATCCTCAAGAAGGATGGGGTAAAAACTGTATGTGCATGCGATACACAAAACCGCTGTTGTCAAATAATGACCACTCGCTAAATAGAAGATGAATTTAAAAGGAGTGCTTTTAATAGTTTAAAAACGTTGGGGTTATGTCACGATTGTCAGGGAAATTTGATATAATATCAGGGAATTTAAAACTACCTTGTCAGTGGCAACCCTGTAGCACATTTAAAGGGGTAGAAAAGGACATGGCTTATTACTGGACATCGATTCTCTGTCTCTTTGTAGCTCTATAGTGATCGATGCCCAGTTTTATACTTCAGACCAGTGGCTCATTTTGGCTGTTTTTCGCCTCACAGATTGCTCCTAGCGCAAAATCCTGACTAGGTGTCAATATATTCTCTATGCCAATGTGTAATATGAGGGTAGAAAACAGTGGAACCTCAGTTAGAAAAGATCCTACTGAACAGTTTTTGAGAAAATTAGGGTTTTGTTGCCTTTTTTTGCTGTTTTTAGTACATTTCCTACATAACCCGTGAACGTCGGCATTTCTCAATTTTCAGGTATTTAGAATTAGAATTTGACATTTTTTTATTCGCAGTAGGATTCCTGAATACCGAGCCATTCTACACAGGGTGTTATTTTGAAAAAATATAAATCATTTGATAGTGTATTTGGTCTCCTAAATAGAGGGAGTTTGGTCATGGTTCAATTGATTGTTGACAATCCAGTCAAGGGCTATTAGGTTCAGTTCAGTGCAAGTTGCAAAACAAGTGACTTGCAGTTTTTAACTTGACCTCATGTCCATTATGTAGGTCTTCACTATGCATGGGTCTATCCAGACTCCATCAATGGGATCACGCATGGAGGCAGATTCCGCAGCTTTTGGCGAGAAAAAAGTTCAAAATCTCAAAAGAAGTGAAATTCGCCTTAAAACCCCCTATTTGGCGAGAAAAAAGTTCAAAATCGCAAAAAGTGAAATTTGCCTAAAAACACCTGATTTGGCGAGAAAAAAGTTCAAAATCGCAAAAAAGTGAAATTTGCCTAAAAACACCTGATTTGGCGAGAAAAAAGTTCAAAATCACAAAAAAGTGAAATTTGCCTAAAAACACCTGATTTGGCGAGAAAAAAGTTCAAAATCGCAAAAAAGTGAAATTTGCCTAAAAACACCTGATTTGGCGAGAAAAAAGTTCAAAATCGCAAAAAAGTGAAATTTGCCTAAAAACACCTGATTTGGCGAGAAAAAAGTTCAAAATCACAAAAAAGTGAAATTTGCCTAAAAACACCTGATTTGGCGAGAAAAAAGTTCAAAATCGCAAAAAAGTGAAATTTGCCTAAAAACACCTGATTTGGCGAGAAAAAAGTTCAAAATCGCCAAAAAAGTGAAATTTGCATAAAAACACCCTTTCTGGCGAGAAAAAAGTTCAAAATCGCAAAAAAGTGAAATTTGCTAAAAAAAAACTAACTACCGTATTTGTCGAGAAAAAAGTTCAAAATCGCAAAAAAGTGAAATTTGCCTAAAAACCCCCTATTTGGCGAGAAAAAAGTTCAAAATCGCAAAAAAGTGAAATTTGCCTGAAAACCCCCTATTTGGCGAGAAAAAAGTCCAAAACTCAAAGAAGTGAAATTTCCCTAAAAAACCCCTATTTGGCGAGAAAAAAGTTCAAAATCACAAAAAAGGGAAATTTCCCTAAAAACACCCTATGACTGTAGCATGAATGCAGACACTCATGGGCACAGACTCATGTACACCCACACAGACATACACATAGGCATGAACATGGCCTTCTCCTTCATATAGCAACCTATGTATTTCTACTTTGATGAGACTGAATATAGCTTTCTGTTAGAAGGGCTCTGATAGATGGATGTCGATGTCCAGTTTTAGATATATACCCATATAGTGCATTGGAGTGCTATAATGTTGGACTGCTGTATATTTAAATCAGGAAATAGAGCACGACAAGGATTTTTTGTTTGATACTGAATATTCTATGCACAGACGGAATGTGTGGGAATGCACCTGATTAATTAAAGGGACAATTTGGCCAGGTATGTTCATATTAGGGAATGGTCATTCTTTATCGAGGGGGGGAGGGGGTGGTAGATTTCCATGCCTGAAAAGAATTTCCGCTCCCGCCTCGAGACCTGTCGATCCCCCCCCCCCCTTTGAACTACTAGTTTAGTAATACACAGGCTTTTCAGCTGTAAAGTGACTAATCGCCACCCATTATACCTGTAATCTTAAAAAGCCCACTTTTCCGGTAATCTTAATGAGTTTCCAGGGCTATCCTCTACATGGCAGCACTGTAAGTTGGTAATATTCACTGTTGTATATACATATATATCGGGGGCACCCCCCGTTTTCTCTCTCCTCTTTCTTTTCTGTAACAGGACTATAACCGAACCCAGTTACCTCTAAAAGATGGGACTATACAGTGGTGCCATCTTCTCATGATTTTGCCATATTGTCAATGAGAAAAGGGGGGAATCATTAAGATAACCAGGAAAATGGATTTTTAAGATTACAGGTAAAATGGGTGGGGTCTAGCCATTTGGTAAGTTTGTCCAAGTTTGCAATTTATATCTATATTTACCCATTTGCTATACTACATTGTATTTCAATGACAATACCATGTTCTGTCCCAATTGTTGCCCCAACCCAGCAAATCGTCATGACACATTTTTGGTTGCCATGGAAACCACAAATTGTTAGCCACCAATTCCTGTTTCAGACTTTCAGCCCTTCGTCGGGAAAGTCCAGTATTTAAAGTACATTCATTCTACATACCAAACATCCGCTATAATGATGGCCAAATGGCTTATTTTATACCCATGCCTGACATAATGTTTTAAGATTATTGAACTAAACAGAAGAAGGTAACCCGTAATTCATGTCATAGCTACCATTTATTCACTTCTTCTAGAATAAACACATGATTTCTGAGTGCCTGTATTTTGCACTGCTATGTACTTATCTGTCAATATAAGCCACACCTCTATATATCCTTATAAACAGTTCCAATTTATATACTTGGTGCATACAACCATGAAGATCATGAACACTTGGATATACTATGAAACACATTGTTCACTGGAAAGAATTAATTCATAAGACGCATTAAAATGATAATAAATGTCACTTTGCAAACATTGCCTTAGTGTGCACTACTACATGCATCAACACAAGCCATGCTTCTTTATAACAGTATAGTGTCTCAATAATATACTAGGTGCCTACGCTTGGATATGATGTCATAAAGCACATTATTCACTGGAAAGAATCAACCAATAATGCCTAACATCAAACTAATAGTAATAAGCACTTTGAAACAGTCCCTGCCCTAAAGTTTGCCAAGAATTTTCAAACATAAAACACAGATGATTATATGATTCCCCATTGGCTATGAAATTGTCAACCAGGTGCACTTCATTTTTCCCATCTGTTTATCTTAGTTTATCTTAGCAAATTAATAACCACCGTCGCTCTGGACCATGACAGTGTAGCACTTTATTGTTGGCAATCTTAAGCTGGGACTCCACTACCCGATTCTGTTGTCAGATCGGGGCAATTCTCACAAATCGGATGCCCAATGTAAACAACTGTCTATGTTTGGGTATATGTTACCATGATCTGGCAGATACACTTTCGTGGGAATCGACCAGAAAATCGGGTAGTGGAGTCCCAGCAATACTCACTCAGCCCGATTGTTATACATACATAGCGAAATGCTTGTTGAGACTGTGCCATGCCATTCCTTTCTGTTCCTTGACTTTGCAATTTCTGGCAATATGATCTCCTTTCCTAGAAGTCAATCTAATCCTGACAATCTAAATTTAGAAGGTAAATTAAAATGCTGATACTATAAAGGTCATGTGGTATGTGATATTCATATATAGACATCACTCTGAGTGAACCTCTGGAAGATGTCATTGCACTCATCCACCCTGCCCTTCTCATAAAAAAAGTATTCTGTTCATATGCTTCATATTTCCAAACAATCTATTGTCAGGCGACTAAGACTTCTTGAGGCTCTAATGCCATCTGCCAGGTGTTCAATGCCTTGTGTTAAGATCTGATTTCTGTCAACCTGTATCGGTCAATTAAGCTCTTGGACAATTTGAGACACTCAGTCAAGCATCTCATGCTTTCACTGGGATATGTTCGATAGAGACTTCAAGGTGTCTGATTATTCTTACGGCATAAAGCAGATGGTTCATGCCTTCGGCTGGGATGCCATTCTTATACAGCTCCAGACAAGTGAGACAGCTGGGACCAGTCTGGTTACCAGCAGGGAACTACTTCATTCCCACAGTTATGATCCTAACAAACCATAATGCTAGGTGTTTGAGGTTTACCTCTCAAGAGCACCACTGAGATGCTTCATTCCTTCATCAGTGAAGGAATTTACAAATTAGGATGTTTCATCGAAAGGCATAGCCAATACTTTGGATATGCATGAAATAGGCCTTGTCTTGAACGTTGTCCAGGATATAGATTTTTAAATAAAATGGAAATTGTCAAAAAAGAGCACTTCATTTTTCCTATTTCCTTTAGCGCTGTTTGTTATGTATTCACGGCCATAGCTGTGAACAGAGTAGAATGTAGTCTATATTTTTGGCGGCCCTATAGAGAAACACTTGCTGAGACTGTCATAAGTGGTTTTCTGTTCCTGGACTTTGCCATTCCTGATCACACAGAGGCAAATATCAGAGTCACCCAATGTCGCCAATACTACTCTCAGACAAGGGTCAGGCACTGCTGGACTATAATAGATGGGTCAAGGGCCATTCTAGTGAGGGTCAGGCTAGGCTGGACATTCAATAACAGGCTGGACCTTGGCAAACTTGCTTGAAAGTCTGGCCATGCTGGATCCTCATGCCATAGTCTGGCAATGCTGGACTCTTGCAGGCTGATAGAGACTCTCCCAAGAGTATCACCAGTTGATATTTGCCTCTGTGCACTTGTTTCCTTTTCTAGAAGTCAATATATTCCTGATAATTTTTTATGTAACACTCTATAGTTGGGAGGTTTATTGAAATGATGATAAGGTCATTTTGATCTCCCTCAAAGGTATGTGATATTTGCATGTGAACTCTGAGTGAACCTCTCGAAGATGTCGTTGCACTCATCCACCCTGCTCTTCTCATAATAACCAAATGTATTCAGTACATATTCCTCATACTGAAGGTGAGGCTGTGCCTGTACAAAGTCTGACAGTTGCTGCCTCTGTCTGGAACTGACAACATTGTTCACCAGCTGGAGGTGGGTGAGGTTGGAGCTGAGATTGAAGAGATATCTCAGACCATCATATGTCCAGTTGTGGCAGGTTAACTGAAGACATCTGAGGGTGGGTGATGATCTGATGGCAGAGCTCAGATGATGTAAGCCCTCATCTGTCATTCCAGTCCACACTAACTGCAGATGGGTCAGGCTTTCAGTCCCTTCTATGGCTGAAGACAAGAATCCCATGCCTTCTGGGGTGAGGCAATTTCCAAATATTGCCAGGTGGCTGAGACTTCTTGAAGTGCAGATGCCATCTGCAAGGTGCTTGATCCCTTGTGTTGAAATCCGATTGCTGTCAAGCTGCAGATGACTCAGTCTCTTGGATGATTTGAGACATTCAGCCAAGCATCTCATGCTTTCATCTGGGACATGTTGGCTAGACACCTCAAGGTGCAGGAGGGTTCCTGCAGCATTAAACAGATGGTCCATTCCCTCAGCTGGTATGTCATTATTATACAGCTTCAGACGGGTGAGACTTCGACCTGTCTTGATACCAGTGGACAACCACTTCATTCCCTCAGTTGTGATCTTAGCAAACCATAATTCTAGGGTTTTGAGGCTTGAGGTGTTTTCAAGTGCATCAGAGAGATGCTTCATTCCTTTATCAGTGAAGGAATTGTCAAAGAAGAGGAGCTCTTTGAGACTTCTTGTCTTCTTGATACCATCAGCTAGGTATTTCATACCATCGGTGTCAATTTTGACGTTGTAGAACTCAAGTCGTTGAAGGGCCTTTGTTACCTTGATACTATCGGACAAGAACCTCATACCGCTTGATGTCATCCTGTTGTTTGACAGCTCAAGACAGCGAAGGCTCCTGGCACTCTGTACGCCACCAGCCAGGTGCCTCACAGCTTCATCTGTAAGATGGTTATCTGACAGGTGTAAATGCCTCAAGCTGCAGGAGAGTCTGACACCCTCTAACAGAGCTATCATTGCCTCTTCAGAGATCTCCTCATTCAAGAGCTCAAGGTGGATGAGCTTTGTTGAAAGCTGGATGCCATGGGACAGTTGTTTGATCCCTTCTTCTGCCAGTTGGCTATTTGACAGCACAAGATGGTTGATGCCTGTTCCAACTAGATACTTCTTTAGTTCTAGTACAGAGGCATTGTCTACACAGATGTCATGGAGGGACAAGTTGTGTATTCCTGCATGATGCATCATGAAGAACAAGGCCTTCATATCTACTGCAGTAAGCTGGAAGTTGTTCAAGTGAAGCGTGTTCTCCTTCGCAACTGCACGTCCTGCGCGGGCAGCAAAATCTGGCATCTGTGTCTCGTATGCCATCTGAATGATCTGCAGTAGTTCATGATTGTTGATTCGCTTCTGGCACAGACCAGTGAAATGATCCCTCATCTTTTTACTTTGCTCCTTTTGATGCCTCCTATGCTCATCATTCTTCTGAACCACTCGGTGGATGCGTTCCACACTGTTGCTTTGGGTATCAAAGGCAAGGCCAAAGAGAAAGAGTTGGCCCATGTTCAGACGTCCAGAGAAACTCAAGTTCTTGAGATATGTTTCAACTTGTTGAGCATCACACTTCAAAATGTGAGCTGCACTGAACAATTCCTGGATGGAAAGGTGTACAAACTCTGCTTGGAATGTGTCATTGTTCTGTAGGTCTTTGACATCTTTACTCAGCAACAGCCCTGTTTGCCTGGCTTGTTTAATGCCTTCATTAAGAAACCCAATGGCATTGAAGTCATCCTGACTGAACACTAGGCGGGTTAGATTTCTTCTGTCAGTTCTCAGGCCACTGTGAGCTAGTTCTGCGAGATGTGGACCACAGTGGTAGAGTTCATCCGATAGTAGCGCAGCCATTGTTTGCAATTGCTTTGCTTGTCTGGAAGCAAACCGAGTGACGATGAACGAAGTGATTCTTGTGTATGTAGTCAGTGCTTCAGTGTCAATGTTTTCATCCTGCTCAAGGATTCTTGTGATTGCTGCACAATAGAAGGTGATTGATGATATTGACAATAGAACAGGGTTCTTAGCCAATGTCTCTTTGACAACCTTCTGCCTCTCACTTTTCACGTTGAGGTCAATGAAGCGCATGACCTGTTCCGGCATCAATCCGTAGACATCAATATGTCTGTCAAACCTCAGCTCATTCAGACCACTGAAAGGTCTGCTGACCAGGAGCAAGGTGCTCTTCCTTAGAATGTCCCTTCTCATCAGATTGATGCACCATTCCAGTGGTGTGGCCTTCATCTGAATCTTCAGTTTGCGTGTATCCCGCGAGATGCGAATGAGATCAGCGAGTTCGTCAATACCATCCGTACAAATCATAACCCTCTCTTCGTTGTTCTCGAGCCACTCCACTGCCGGTTGGTTCTCATCGAGTGGACTCGGAACATAATCTGCATACTGGCCCAATAACTCTGACAAACTGACCTCTCTGTCTAAGTGTGCAAGTCTTCTCAAGTTGAGTAGGAACACAACTGAATGCCTAGCTGCCCACCTCCCCTTTGCCCACTCACTACTCATGAACTGCATCAGGGTTGACTTACCTACTCCTGCACGTCCTGTCAGTAAGGTACAACTCCCACTAGACTTCTCCTCACAGATATCCATCATCCCCAGGTCCCTGCTCCCTGCACCCACTCTCTGCCCTGGGTAATTGAACCTGTCTACATTAAAAATGCTAATGGATGACCAAACTGAGGCTCAAGGACATCAGTAACCTTAAGGGGAACAAATTGAGTTTCCAGATCTATTCTGGTGTCAATACTGTTGTCTGGCCTGTTGCCAACATTCATGATACCTTCCTTGAGCAAATCACAAAATGGCTTCATGTAGTGATCGCTCTCGGATACCGATGGCGGTCGGCCTTGCAGAAGTTCGAACAAGGTGGGATACAAACCGGCAATCGTCTCACAGAAGTTATCAAAGTACCTACTAGGATACCTTCGAAGGATATCAAGGAGTCTACGTAGCTGCTCCTTCCCTGTATACTCACTGACCAAATCTCTAAAACAGGAATCTATCTGATGCATGAAAAGCTGGGGTTGCAGTTCTGTCATCAGTCTAACCCAGTTCTGAGTAAGGATGGCAGCATGGGCTGCCCCTATGACCCCCTCAGCTTTCCACAGGTCCTTTTTGGTGTGTTCAGCCTTTGGAAGTTGGCCGTCGGTGGAGAAACAGCATCGACTGCACTGGTTACCCATGGTGGTGATGGCTAGGGCTTCTATAGATGTGCAGGTATGGCTCTTGTTGTTGAAGGGTGCAGGAGACCAATACCTGTGAAAGGTGGAAAATGAGATGAAATTTCCCATTAGGTTGTGTTGCAGCATGTCTATCATCATTTTCTCACATGGCTAGGCTTTTACCATTGTGACAGGCTGTTCATGTATTACAATTATTCTAAAGTGAAGATTTGGGATGCCACGTGCCTCTGGTACACTGATAATCTAAATGTTCCAGGCCTTAGTCTGTAGTGGCTTTCCCAGGTTAGTCATAGGGACATTAGTCAATACTGACCAACTGATTTATCAAAAATGACTGAGGCAAAACAAAATGTGATTATTGCCTTACTCAAAAATACTTAGCCTAATACTCAAAGAAATGGAAAGACTAAGGTGAGTTGGTCAGTTCAGACCAACCTGCCATTATTAACTAACCTAGGTTGGCTGTATAAGGAACCCAAAACATAACTAACTAGCTTAATCACTTTGTTTCAATTTCACCATTTATTAGATCTGTTATAACAATACTGATCCATCTACTAAAGTATGAAAAGGACAATAATGAAAGCCTATTTAAAGGGAAAGGGAATTTTGTAAAATGTAATGATTAAAAGCAAAAGTCCGATTACCTTCATGGATCAGCTCCAACAGGGTGGTTAACGTGTTCAACCCATGGTGCAGTGTGGAGTCAAACAGTTAATGTAAATCAGCTCTGCTCACATCTGTAGAAGAATAAGAAACATGACATTTTTTCATTTTTTCATTTGCCTATGCCAAACTACAATAATATTATGAAGTAGGAGTGTTCAGCCGCATAGTCTTCCATCAGAGCAGGATAAACATTGAAGATGATCCCACGAGGCCTACAGTGTCTATAGTGACATAATAATATTGCCTAGACGCTCTGGTCATCAAAGCAGAATCAAAAGTGAATCAAGGCATGCAGGGTCTAGTTCTAAAAAGAGCATTTCTTTGCCCCAGAGATTGTGTTGTTTACTAAGAGTATCTGTTATACATATTATGTGGGGCTTCCCCAAAGTAGCAGGAAGTGAATAGAATCGTGTTATCTTACCTGGAGGAAGGCTCCATGCTATAATGTAACAGTATCCAGGTAGTCCTTAAGGTATGTAGGCTTACACGCGTCATGTATACACCAGACCGGTATTAGATGGTAATCCACTCATTTATTGGAATTTACAATGTTCATGAACTTCCCAAAAGCTGCTATACAGATGGAAGGTAAAGAGCGTGCGTAGAGACCGGTGCTGATTGACTCTATGCCTGACTGTATAGCAGTACACTGTCCCTGCTCTGGTTTCACCAGTATAGTGATGCCCTACTTGCAGTTGTACATTATATGCTAAGGCTACAATTTAGCTGGTCATCCATGTGGAACATTATAAAGGTTTTGGTCTTTAAAGCCCCAGCTCTCCTATAAATAGGGCTGAGTACCTGTCCCGACTGCGCCCTGACTGTCGGTGGAGGGGTACCGAGACCTGCGGGTTTAACACAAGACACAAGAGGATGATACATTTCTCAAGTACAAGAGAGTCGGCGTCAAAAGTCGGCATTTAAATATTCAACATATTTTACCCCTCCCCCGCCAAAATAGTCTGGATAACCCAACAAGGTGAAAAGGTGAAAAGCAATGTGAAAAGCAAAAAGAAAAAAATGTCACAGTTAACCAACTTCTTTTTTTGGCCATTTGTATAACCCCGGGCTATAACTAATGTCTAAGATTTTGTGTTTCATGGTGTTACAACACTACTCTAGAATTTACCAAGTAGTGCATGTAGTCGGTTTTCACCTGGTCCAGATGATCCCTGCTTGATTTATCTCCACACAACCCATTTGGCTACACAGATGGTGGTTCACACAGCCAGCTTTCAGCACCAAGAGCTATATGGCTCCTCCTCTTGGGTATTCAGGTTTCACTCACCAGCTGTGCTACAAGTTCCCGGCACAGACACCAGAGGGCGTCAGAGTCTCACTGCACTAAAAGAGCACAGAACCTTAGCGTTGATTTAGACTGCTTTTTATTCCAAGTGGTTTAAAAAAACAATGTAGGAGCATGGTTAAAATAATTTGAGCCAATGTAGCTTAATGGGTGGGCCATAGATAAGAAATAATGGGGGTAGGTAAAACATACATAGCAAATGTAGGCTACAGTAGAGGGGCAAAGTTGGACAATGTTATCACTTAGTATCAACATGTACCCCGCTTGTAGCAAATCTAAGGTTAGATATAATATATGATGTGTTTTAAATAAAACGATTTAAGGACATTTTCTGGCCGCAAAAGGTGAACAATTCCTTCAAGATAAGGTCATTCAAGATACATATTTTAATGTTTAATATATAATGACATATATTATATACTTGTTTGATAGAAGAACATTCTTTACTGGACCTCTCGCAGCTGATTCCCATGCAGAAATCCTTTATGTATCCATACTCTTAACGCCGGTACCAGCTTCCCCACGGCATGTGCTACGTCATGACCCGATCAGGACGTACATAACCGTCACTACATCACTCTCCAAGCACTCTTTCACTCAGCACAGCCTCTGCCTGGAGATTTTAAGCTGAAAGGGGCCATTGCCCTCAGGGCTACTGAGAGGAGTCAACCTCGGCCAATATACCAGGCTCCGATCACAGGGCATAAATCTCCACCCGTATATACAACCAGGCCAAACGGTGAGCAGTGGTGAGTGATAGAGGGTGGATAGGGGTGAGGGATCTTAGGGTTTGAAAACAGCCTAGAGGTTGGTCACTCATCCCCCAGCACTGCAGCTGGTAGGCCCTACAGAAGGTCAAGCCTCTGTGGATGCCATTTCTATATATTGACCTGTGTCTGCGGCTGGCCCTCTGACAACCCTTATCCTTGGTGAAGTGTTATGTTGTTGTGAAAGTTGGCCGTTAAAGGTGCACTTTGGTCAAAGTAACCTTTGGTGAGAGCTATTTTGGTAAAAGAATAACCCTTGTTGCGAGCTATTTTACAGAAAGCTGCCACCCTTATGTTGAGTGGTTGAAATCTTCTAAAAGTGATCCTTGGTTAGAGGCATTCGATGAGATTGAGAGGGTTTCTCTCGTAAAAAGCGGACGCTTGGTGAGGTGGACTGTTGTTTATCCAAAAAGTCACACACTCTTCAGATACTGGCGGCCAGCTCACTTGAATGATAATTTTGTATGAGAGGATAGTGAATAGAAGTCCCCTGCATCGGCAGTTCCCTGCAACAAGGCTGTGGGTTCATTAGGACCTCCTCTGTGTCTTTTATTGCCCATGCCAGCGTGTATAGTTTTGATATAAGGGGAGCTAGGCGCCTGGGTAGTGCTCCAGTAACATGCACACAGCCCTTTTGTCTGTCATCAAGGTATACTATACACGTTGGCATGTTCTCTGATCCACCTTGGGTAAAGGTAAGGAACGAGCCATATTCATTGCCAGGTGTGCGTGTGTGGGGTTGGGGGGGGGGGAGGGCAAGGGAGACTGAGAGGGGTTGACATATTTTGCTGTTTAGAGAAGATATAATACGAATCCCGTATAATTACACTGAAAACTTAGGCATATCTAAAACTAATCACTATTGATTAGTTGGGGTAATCATAGCCAGTTGATTAGTTAAGGTCATCACCGTGATGACCCAAAATCATCATCTTGATTAGAATATTTGCCACTAGGGGGCTCAACAAGACTGTAATGGGACATGCAGTTCCTACTCCAGGCCATATATGGATTCATATCTATATTCAACTCTAATCATAGAAACTTATAAAATCATATATATGAAGAATATTGGCACATAAGGAACTAAAGTTATTTACATGTAAGATTTTAGCGAAATTATCAAGAGCACACACATGTCTACACAGTGATACCTTTTTTGTGCCTGAAACCATATCTACTAATGTAAGAATAGGCTGCTGGTTACTGTATTTGCACATATGCCTTATTAGGCATGCTCTGAGGGCTAGAAGTGCTCTCAATCAGGGTATGATGACAACATGAGGGGGGTGGTTATAAACTTATTAGGGATTGATATCTTGTTGCACAGAGAAATAAGCTATATGAAATTAGTCATAAATGATTTTTTAAAGTAATCACAGTGATGACCCGGGGTCATCACATAATGATTACTCTAGTGATTACCATGTATTCACTTGTGTCACAATCACCGTGATTACAAAAAGTAATCACACTTGATTACTTTTTCTCCCATAGAGTTTTCAGTGTAGGTTTTCAAAACCGAGGATGCATGCAATGTAGGTGCCTCTACATGGGTACCCACAATTTTGCATGTCGCTGTGTCGATTTTTAGCAGAAGGAAGGTTTCATCATGTCGATTTTTAGGTATATAAGAACTTAGAGAAAAATCCCTGTGGGTCGATTTTTATCCCTAATTTTCCTGTGTCTGTCGATTTTTAAAAGGGCCGTGTACGCCGTGTCGATCTTTACCCATGTAGAGGCACATCTAGAAGGCATATACACTGTAAAATTAATAGTTAGTGTATGTACACAGTATAATCTACTGTAGAATTGATTTACAGTTTACCTACACTTAACTGTACACCTACAATAGAATCTATTGTACACCTACAAAGATGGCAACCAACTTTTACCAGTGTATAACGCGTAGTTGCAGTTTCACTATAGTGTGAGTCAACGCACTGTGTAAAACATTCTGAATCTATAGGCAGATGGAAACTTCTCAACATGTTGAAAACATCTCAACAAAAGGCGATAGCAGACTAAGCATTCTTCCGGTCAGGAGCACCTCCATCTGTCAATATGGTTTAACATTATATGGTTTAAGACTCTCACGGTGGAGTTTATAGGTGGAGGGTAGATTCAACATGGGTCAGACACATACCCTGAGACGGATAGTGAAATTTAAGGTCATCAATGTATGATACAACTTCACTGTAAGAAGTAAGTACTGTACATCTACAGCAAAGTTGCTGGCAACTTTTGTTCCAGTAGATTTTGCTGTAGGTGTACAGCAACTGACTTGCTGTACATGTACAGCAACTTCTACTGTAAATTTACAGCAACCTCTACTGTACATCTACAGCAAAAGTTGCTGGCAACTTTTGTTCCAGTAGATTTTGCTGTACACGTACAGCAACTGGGTGCTGTAAAGTGTACAGCAACTTCTACTGTAGGTTTCATATTATTGTCGTCATCAATGTATATCATTTGATATGCATGCATGGAGAGTACTCTGCGGCATGATAGTTCAATTTCAGCTAGGATAATACACACTACACAATGTAATGGTTTAATCCTGCATTAATACAGCTGAACTGTATGTAATACCAGCTTTCTCCCAGTCCAGGGAATTAAGCATTTAACTTTTCCTTCCAATTTGGTGTCTATTCTATACTTTTGCTGTTTTTTGTATTATTCAACACAATTATGCACATATCAATACACTTTATGATAACAGCATTCAGTCTCTCTCATCCATTCTTATTATACAATGTCTTGAGAGTTTGTGAGGCTTTATTTGACTCGGGAAAAGGTTGGGTGGAATAATTACTACAAAAATGGTATACTGCTGCCACCTAGTGGCAGAAATCTACAGCACAATGTACTGTAAATGTACAGCAACATTGCTGAAGACCCAATTTACAGCACATAATGCTGTAATCATATAGCAAATAGTGCTGTAATACCAACTACAGCAAATAGTGCTGTAAATGTACAGCACATTGTGCTGTTTAAATACAGTAACTTTTTACAGAATTGTAATGTTTATTTTCTGGAAAGAATGACACTTAAACTTTACCATTATTCACAAATGAAGAGCTTAAAATGTTTGAATAACAACAACATATATCAAGTGCCCGTCTCAATTAATGTATGTGTGCGACTCATGGTGAATCGACCCTAGGAGTAACCAACAGTAGTTGTGCTTGGAGAGTGAATACTGGGGGGCGGGAAGGGCAGCAGAGGGTGTGAGAAGTAGGTTTTGTGTAGAGGCTTGTATATATAGTTTCAGCTGCTGCATGACTGCAGGCACACGTATTATGGATACAGCCTGTTCTACAAGTCTAGTCATGGTTCTCAGCATCATGACTGTATAGTGTCTGAGGTCTGAGTGTGGGAGGGAGACATGTAGAGATGGTAGCCTGAGCTTCTGGTGTCTAAGCTGGGATACTAGTATCTGGGGCAGCATTCCAGTATGCCACCACTACCACCACCAGTGCTACTATAGGTCTCTACTGGGAGTGGACTTGTTCCCACAACCACTCTGTTTACACTGTCACCAGCAATCTCGTGAGACCTTGGTTCTGCTCCTGTACTGCAACTTGTTCTCCGGAAGCCATGGTGTGTGAGTGTCTGGTCACTGCCTAAATCTCGCGGGAAATTCCAAGGACAGAACAAACATGGCGGCGCATATGGAGGCACCAGAATTATCGCTATACTGCAGGAACACAACACATCCAACTACACCACTACCACCACCAGCAGCACCCCACAGGACCACTGCCACCATGTAGACCCCACAGACACTCCATGGGGACTACCCCCTGCCCCTGTCTCCGCCTGTCTCACTATTAAACAGGCAGTAGTGCAGCCTACTACCACAGGAGAATCCCCACCTTAACACCAGCACCAGACCCAGTCTCTGTATAATATTAATAGAGGCAGGTAACAGGGAGTACAGCACCCATCTACTAAGGGACACACCAGACACCAGCGGCCACTTCTAGAGACCGGAAGTGGTCGTCAGCAGGGGGACAGTACCAGTGGAGACACCTGTCGGCGGCTACGGGAGTTGGTAGGATCCACTCCTTGGGAGAGGCAGCAGGTGATCATCAGTTCCACACCGGGGGCGTCCGTGTGGGAGCTGAGAGAGGGGATGGAAGGTGAGTGCACGCTTTCAGACATAGTTAGCTGTGGGGATATTAGGATGCACTTTCATGCATTAGACCTGCAGAATTCATATTCGATCCCCTATTATGTATGTTCCCCTATACTTGATCTCTTCAAGGATCGCATACGAAGTGCTTTAATGTACAGGTGTGCTATGCTTTTTGTCATTATGATGTATGAATTCAACCCTAGCCAACTTGGCAGTACTGCATTCAGGCATCATGACGACAAATGGCATGATGCAGTAAGGCACAATGCGGTCGTTACACCTTAAAGGGTTAGTTTATTACAAAGAAACCTTGAACATCTATCCTATATAATTATTCTGGATTGGGCATGTTAGGCATAATTGTATAGTGCAGCATAATGAGTACAGCCTTGTATATGTAGTACACATTTCATGGTTAACAATTGGACCATTGCCCTTAGATCTGTAAGGGTGAAAGGGTGGACTTTATACCATAGATTCGGTCACCATCATCACTCATTTGTAGTAGCTCTTATATTAACAGCTTCAGTAAGTGATAATACAGCCACTAGACCCAAGTAGAACCACAGCACTAGTTGTAAACAGGAGGAGTACAATATCTATAGTGCAATCCAGGGCATCACATATGATATGATATCTGATAGCATTGTTCTAAGTCGTGTGTTATCTTACCTCACTTACTCTCACACATTGTGAATAGACACGTGTGTATAACGATAACCGTATACATGTAGACTCATAATACCATCTTGGATATGGTGTGGAGAGTATCATATGACATTGTATAGGAAGGAATTCATGTTTTGGACAGAGGCCTAGATACCAATAGTTGCATGCCATTCGCTGTATACATGAATGCCTTCATGTGTAACAGAAGGTCACACTGTCCCCATTATGGTGAGGGTAAAAAGATTACCTGACTAATGTGCTATATGGTGTAAATACCACGTTGAAGGGCACAGGAGGTGTGTGTTCATGTATTATATTTACGTATTACTATCACCACAGAGAAATAGTAGGGAACAATGTCAAACCTCCAAACCCACATGAATTAAGAAGGTAGGAAGATTCTCAAGCAGATAAGGTGTCTAACCCCTATACAGTGGAGTCTTAAGTCACATACTTCTCATCCAAGGCTTCTGGTGTTGTACAGAATGTATAGAATAGTATAGGCCTATATTCCTGTTTTAATAGATTTTCATCAAAACCAGACCCCAAAGGTATCCAACTTTATATCTGTGATAGGCAACTGTATTTGATCAGTATGTACTTATACTGAGCATTGATGTTCATATTACTTCTTTAAAAATCTTTTTTTTTACTGAATCTCATAATACTTTTGTGCTAGGATGAAATATTATGTCCAGATGATAGATGGATAGGGTAGGAGGGGTCCGACAGGATTGACAAATAAGCACAGTGTACCCCGAACGTGTACACCTTAAGGCGGGTCGGTGATTGGTCAGAATGAGGCTCCTCCAGGAGGTGAGTTATGCCCTTAGAGCCCCCATGCTGGAGGATATAGGGAAGACACAGCAGGCATAGCATGAGGCTCAACCCATATACAAGATGTGTTTCTAGTGATATGGCCATAAATTCTTCTTTCCTTTTCCGATAACAATAACATACATTCACACTTTTACACACATAAGCTCGCTATCATTTTTGCATACTCACGGTGCCTATGCCTAAACAGGACAATGATTATCAAAGAATATTTGAAAAGAACTAAAAAAATAGCAAAACCTATTTAGGGCCCTGCGTTGCTAGCTCAACTTGTGTTACCTGAAACCAATCTGTCTTCAGTCTCACCATAAATCTCCCATAACCTCCTGTCAGTTCTCATTTTTCTCTAGCTTATTTTATGTTCCCCCACTCATTGTAACACCATAGAATGGATTAAGCACGCACCTTACGTTTTTCCCAGTAGAAAATATTAAACTTCTTGAAGGAGATAGCTCAATGGACGTCCTAAACCTCCATTCACCTACGGCGTATAAAAGAATCATGCTACTATACCCCTAGACACTCCGATAGATGCTACAAAAAAAGATTGCAGAGTAATCCCTTTATATTGCCCCATTCACACCACCTGTCCGACCTACATAGTTAAATGGACGCTTTTAGTTTCATTCACTTCTGCTATCTCCTTTCTGTTATATTCCCCTTTTTATGTAAATGTGACCTTAAACTTTTGAAGAAAACATTGAAGGTTAGGAGGTGTTTCATAGTCAAAGTCTTAATAGGAACTACAAGTAAAAATTATAGAAGAAACGAGGCGTATGATTATGCCGTTAGTTCGTACTATTGTGTCATCACCACGTACTATGAGAATAGCCCCAGGGGGTTTATGGACTTTTTTTTCTCTTTTTTTTTGTCTACTAGGCTTTGATTGTGAAACGCACCTGTGGGTCCTTTAAGACAAGGTTTTTGTACAACGACCCTCTGGGGTCCCACAAGGTGTGAGTAGATGAGTGGTTTACGTGGCCTGACAGCTAAATGTATACAGACAACCCACACTGATTAGGATCTCCAGTAGGAGGCCCACCCCTATAGGGACCATCAGGTTTGATAGTGAGGGATCACTTTCTAACCAGGGCCAACAGGGTTGGGTTGCTGGAATTCTTTAGATTAGATATTCCCCCTATTTGCACCAGTGAATTTAGGCTTCTGTAAGCAACTCTCTACTTAATAAAATACAGTTTACACCGAGTAATTTAGTTTAGTTTACTTAGCAGCGTTTTGTACCAGTTACCTGCCAAAGTACTTGGTGATCTACCACAGTTTAAAGGGGCATTCTCACCACTCGCACTTAACCACATAGTAGACTAGAACAGTACTAAAATAGTGAGTGGGATAAGCTCGGTGAGTATGCCACTTTAAGGTCATGCTCAGGAATCTTCCAGTACAGCACACCTCCAAAGATCACACGTATAGCATGAAGTGATTCGGTTCTCTCAGCTCATAAACACCAAGGTACATGTACCCTCCACATCTTGTTCTGTTACAGGGGGAGGTTATTCTGAAGCTGCTGTTGAGAAGGTTGTGTCAACACAGACCTACACAGGTAGCAGAAGCCACATTACTGATGGAAAACAGTCTTTTCTTTACATATAGAAGTTTCCTTAGTGTCTTGGAACGTTTACAAATGACGGCTATATAGGTGGGTGGGCAGGGGTGTTTGGGTACTAAGTATTAGTGTTTAGATGGGACCTGGGCCATAATTGCTACAGACCTCCCTCCCTCGCTCCCTTCATCCATCCCTTCCTCCCTCCCTCCCTCCCTCCCTCCCTCCCTCCCTCCCTCCCTCCCTCCCTCCCTCCCTCCCTCCCTCCCTCCCTACCTCCTTGCTTCTTCCCTTCCTCTTTCTCCCCACCCAAAATCTCTACTTTCCTGGCATTGTGCCCAATGCCTCCTACCTTCTCCCATCTTTCTTTTTGCCCCCTACAACTTGGAAAAACAGCAAAGGGCCATCTGCATCTGTGGTTATCTATCAGAGTCCTTCAGCAACATGCCACCCCCCATGAACTGGGAGATAGCTGCTGTTTGTACTCACACAGGTTGGCCTACTTTATATATGCAGGAGGATATTAATTAAACCTGTACACTTGGCTGTCTGGTATATATAGACATTTGAAACAGCGCTATACCATGTGTATTTCAATATGTTCACACTACTTTATATGTCACGCATATTATTTTATGCACAATGTGTAACATGAAATAAGGGAGTGTTCATTTATTAATTACAAGGGAGTGGTGAGATTTTATGTGTAGGTGCGAAAACCTTTTATACCTCTCCTGGAGCGCGCATGGAATATTTTGCGCCTCCCCACAGAGGGCATGATTTTTTGTGCCCCCCCTCCTAAAGAGGAGTCAATTTATTTTATGCCCACTCTCTGGAACTAATACATGTAAATGAACACTCCCTAAGATGGCTGGTGTGAAGAGGTGTTCTACAGAAACTACACAATAATAGTACATATGGAGTAGGAGATGTGGAATATGATACAAACCACATGATAAATCACTTTCTATATTGGTATCTTCCGAGCAATGCGAACTGAGAATATGAAACGGAAGCTGGGAATGGAAGTGAATAAAGCTGAATGAAATCAAGGTTTCTGTAAAAGAAAACATCTTTGAAGTGGAAGTCCCATTTTTACTCCCACTAGCGTGAGTAGTACTCTTCTAGTAGTGGCTGTAACAGAATGCATCCTTCAGGATTATGATGATATTTGCTCTGGGATGCCCGACATGTCAGTAAGTACATACAGTCTGCTTAGTATCAAGCTGAATACAATGAGTAATACTTCATCAAGACTAGTATAGGCTATTCTTAAGTGTGCCAATGGCAGTGGTGCATAAGGTCCATATTAGGGACACAAATTGAATGATTCATGAAACGGTTCATTAGTAACTCCTCTCCCTAGTTACACGGTGGTATACTGCAGGAGTAGGCCCAATCCCATAAAAGGGAATATCATGCGACATGTCATAACACGGTACTTCAAGGCTAAAGCAACTATAATTGCATTCCTGTGACCACTTGGAAACATAGTATCCACATCACTTGGCAACATATAGTGACCAATTCACATACATTCTGTCACTATACAATGAAACCTACCTCCAGTAGGTAATTTAACAACTTTCCATCAAATAGGACCAGCACAGCATGTCTGGAGTAATTGGATACAAACATGCTTACGAAAGTGTATCTGAAGAACACAAGTCATCTTCACTAGCATAACAGAAATGCCCACTTAACAGTTGACGTTTAGCGGGAATGTCTGAACTGTCTTTTTGTATTGTGGCTGGGCCTGCTGTTTATTAGAGGAGCTGCTCATAGGGCGCCAGGAGCACCTGTGTATGTGATGTACACTTTGTGAGCTGCTCCTGATTATAGCTGCATGTTGACCGGGTTAGGTGTAGCTCACTGCTCTGGTCTAGGTGCTGAGTCACAGGGGTATAAGTACCCTCAGCAATCACTCAGCAAGGTGCACTCAGGTAATAGCCAAGGCCAAGGGCAAAGTGTGGATTAGTGTAATAGTATTATTCACAGTGTGCATAGAGCTTATGATTTAAGGGTATATCATAACTTTATGTAAGCATTATAGTATTGGTTAAATGATAATTTTATGAAGGTCGGAATAGTATGGACGTGGGACGCTCTCTCCCTGGGTATCAATTAAGGAGAGTGGGAAATAGGGTAATCCCAAATGTGGTAGGTTATGTTATTGGACAGGAATTAAGAGCTGATTAATTCTTTAACAGGCATATTATATTCAAGGTAGCTGGTTCTAAAATAATTAGAGTATGAGTGTGTAATTCCAGCAAGATTCTGTTGCAGGGTGGGGTGTACTATAACATTGTATATAGGGTCTGTAACATGTAAACAACACTGCATGAAATAACTAGATAATTGAGACTTTCTAGGAAAAGTCTATATGTAATTCTTGACGTAGTAGCATCCTGCTATGCACCTTTGAACATACTTTAAAAAGATAGACGAGATATGCCACGACTACAAGGAGTAGTGACTGGCTCATTTGTTTCCCTCACTGTTACATCGTAGCAACTAACAGTTAGTACACATATGGTGAGATACATTTCATTTGTTACGTGTACTAGATTTTCTTTTGTATCTTTATATGCGCCCTATAATATTGAGTTGAACCTAGTTGATGATCTTTGTACCCTTATAATATTTGCATTAACTCCCAGGTCGATCCAAATATAGATAGAACTGGCCAGTATAAGACTCAAGTAGACCTTCATATATTGTTATCATATCTTAGTTTTAATTTTCTAGGCAATACCACTATTATCAATTTTCTGAAATATACTCCTACATTCTCTTAGCCAGGTCTTCTGGCTGATTTTCTTTCTTAGTTTCTTTCTATTCATAGCCCTACGTTCATTTCAGGTACACTTCCTCCTCAGTACCTTTCTGGACCAAAGTAACCTTCTCTTCCTTGACAAGGACAAAGCATCCACCGAACATATATACATTAAATGTTATCTTAACGGTCTCCAAGGTGTGATAACACCTAAGGGAGTGTTCATTTATTATTTACAGGGGGGGGGTGGTGGGTTTGGTGGGGGGGCGTAAAAATTTCCGACCCCTCCTGAGGGGGGGCGTAAAAAATTCTGACCCCCCTTGAGGGGGGGCGTAAAAATTTAAGCCCCTTTTTAGCAAAAAAGCCAGCGCGTTACTATAGTTCAAAGGGGGGGGGGCAAATTTTTTCGGGGCCTTGGGCGAGGGGGGGCGCGAAACGTTACACGCGCTCTCGAGGGGGGGGCGTAAAAAAATTTCGTCCCTCCGCGCGAAATCTCACCACCCCCCCCCTGTAATTAATAAATGAACACTCCCTAATAGTGACTAAGTACAGAGGGCAGGAGCATTTCTGTAAACAGGAACAGGCTTTAAGGTCTGCCATAAGTAGTGCTCTTTTACATCCACCGAAGGGCACACTTGGTGTCTAAATATAGATGTCTATCATGCCACACCTGTTACCATGCCCCAAACTGGCCTCAACTCGCTTAAATGGTATATATGAAGAGAGATTGCCATGATAACAACACATCGTTCCCCCAGCTTGTATTGATTTACACCTGAGTAGAGCTCCATGTCCTATCTCTTCTTATCTTTCTCCTCCATATGTTACACCTTAGAAGTGTCATGCTGCCTTGGTGAAAGGCAACTACTGGTGTCATTGGTTTAGACACTAGATAACATTCTCGGGGGTCTATATCATGGAACCAGGAGGTTCACAGTAAGTCAGTAGGATTAGGGAGCTCAGAGGTGGTAGTTCTCACTTTGTATATAGGACTTTCTGTCTTTCTCAGACTCGCTCCCCCTCTCGCTATTTGTCTGGCTGTGTCTGTCTGGCTGTTTCTCCCTACTTCTCTCTGCATATTTTTCCCCAATCCTATCTCGCTCACCTTCTGCATTGCCTATAATTTTATAATTTTTGAGGACATCTTTTCGTTTTGATGGTAGTGACAGACTAGTATTTTGTAGTAAGTGAAATGCATGGTCATATGCTACTCACGATAACATCAAAGAGTATAGTATACTGGACATGTGTATCCCCAAGATAACGATATCATGGCAGGTCCATTACCGATAGCAATGCGCAGAAAATGAGAACTGTAAAAAGGAGACCACTACCGAGTACTTTGGGTAATGATGGCTAGATCATTACCTAACTCAGGTATCACTGTGGCAACATTATTTCGCCACAATGGCCCCTTCAATACTTTAGTAAACAGTATACCTATACTCAAGGTACGATACTGATTAAGCTAGATGTCCATCTTGAGCTGCCACATTGTGCTTGAATAACATGAAGGCTAAAGTACAATAACGGTAAATGATGTTGTACTGAGCAATTTAATGATAAAATAATCTAGGCCATATAGGCCTAGATGGTGACAAAGTTATTAATTTGCTTACCTGGATCATCATTCTGACTCCCCCAACTTCATCTCTAATTAGGTTAAAAAGGTAACCCTACATGATGACACAGGGTCATCACACATGATTACCCTTGTGATTACCTAATACCCTCCTTGAGCATAAATAATTACTTTGAAAATGCCATTACTCTTTTTCAACCAGAAAGTTTTCAGTGTGGTCACATGAGACATAACCCCCTACCCTTCCAAACCAAGGGATATTACTAGACCCAGCGGATATTGCACCAATGTCATCTCCACTGTAATGCCTCCCCAGTGCCCTCTCTATTACCCACAGTAATTGGTCCTAGGGCATTCCATACTCACAGCAGTAATCGATATCATACAGTAATTAATGTAATATCCCAGCTGTGACTGACTTGTGGGGAATTCTGTGGTAGCTAGATAGGTGCAGGAAATCGATGGCAGCATCCAGACGTGAAATAATACCATAATCAGTTTCTGCTTTCATGGAAAATACTTTTGATATCTATGTATAAGCATTGTACCATTGGTTCAGTGGGTTATAGTACAATGCATACATTTATAAGTTTGTAGTACTGTTTTAGCTTGGATTTTGGTATACAAATTTATCTTAGTATGTAGCACCTACATTTAGATTTTACCCATTCTCTGACATATTTATTATTTGGTTTCTTAATTGCAACTAGATATAGGTACCGATAACATAAATGCCATATGACAAAAAAGTATAAGCTATATGTCTAAACATTGATCTTCCATCCTCGTGGGCATTTTACTATTGAAATAGCATTGGCATCAGCTCGATCAACCAGTTATAAACGTTGTTCCAATGTCCTGTGCCTACTAGGATGCTATAACTCATCAGTTTGAAAAAAGATGAATATTAGATTATTATGATATCAAATGTAGCACTCATTACACCTAGCTCTCAGCATTCCAGCCAGCTCTAAAATGACCATTAAACTGTTAGACCACGATCCTGCAAATGGGGAAAGAGGGTGCTGTCCACTATTTATAATCGGGGCCAGATGGGAATCCATTAGTATCCAGCATTAGAGGGGGAGGAGCATGGCGGCACTAGTGTTATGCCAGTCTGTTGAGTATCATTGTGATTGATTAACTCTGTATTGATGTGCCTGCAGGTTATTTCTAACCAGAGGAAATGGTTACTAAGCGGTCCATCAGGGTTAAAACAGAAAGTTAAGATTGATTTTAGTGTCTCAATCTATCAATCAGAAAAGCCTCAAAAGACCAATCCAATACAAGTTCCATTTACTAAATCAACCAAATGAGAAATTTAAACTGAGTAGCCTAAACTTTTAAGTACATCCACAATTCAATCTTCCCATATGGAAGTAGCCCCTTGGTTATATCAAGTGTCTCCCTATTGTTTGTTTACACATTGAAAGAAGGGGCCTTCTGCCAGTACTTGAGACTGAGGATTAAGGTGCATTATATTCCCTGATTTACGAGATCCATATATACCAGTTGACACCACACCCATGGGGTACATGTCCATATCCTTGTGAGTCAGGGTTATACAAATAAACCTTAATATACAATGGTAAAGACACGTAATGTGAGACTTGTGTAGGAGTAGGGAGGGTGGGAGAAATACAGGGGGTCCCTTTTAGTTATGGTTTATATTATGTTATAGTTTGACATATAGAGGAATAGTTGAGTTGGTCGCTCTACAAGCATGTCCTTCTTCTTTTACTCCCTCATTACGCATCTGTCCCAATATAACAATCTTCCAAGGAGATCAGAGATTACTCTCTCAGCCCCACCCCCTTCGAGAGCAGTTAAAACCGTTCTGCCCCCCCCCCCCCCTTAAACTATAGTCAGGCGTCCATGACCATGTTCATTCTATTTTTATTTTTATTTTTTACCCACTAACCCCTCACCCTTGTTGTTAAATAAAGATCACACTCTTAACCAAAAACTGTCCAAATTCAGTGTGAACATAATAATGGTTGTGATAGAGACTGATGGAAATTGTCGGTTGCCTGGTAATCTATGGGGCAGAGTGACATGTGGCAGAGTCTGTCTGGAGTCGTCTTAAAGGGTCATGTGACCTCAATCATGTGACCTAGGGTGGCTCTGCACCGAGTTGTGCCCTCCTGCTGTTAAATATTAACTCACGCTCACACAATTCATGTACGTTCTGGATGTCTCTTTACAGCCTATATTGTAAGCCATTTCGGTAAAACATAAACACCAAAAAAAAATATGAGCATTCATTGTTCTATATGTCTACAAATTACAATAGATTAAAAAGAAAGGGTTAGCACCACACGGGGTCATATATCTACAGTGTGTTCTTCATAGGTAGATGCCTCATAAAATCCCCATGCAAGAGTACCTCTATGAAGCCACACACACTTACATGTGAAGTGTTATAGGAGGGGATAATGGATTCTCTTTCGTGGTTGGTAGGTTGCATCCACTTAACATTCTTATCGAAGTAGTGTTGGGTAAAGAAGGAAAGCACATCAGGGATTCTACTAGGGATTTGTCTTTTTTTCTTGCTCAAAATTCTAGATCACTTTAAACGTATTATTTTTGTTTAGCCTAAGAGAAAAGAAAGGTGTGTTTCAGGCAAATGGTCTTCAAAATTAGGGTAAAAAATTAGAGTCAACATTATATCATTTGATCTTGAAGAATTCGATACGAATGGTTGGACATAATTATGTGGAAAAATATTTCCTGAAGTCAGTCATAGTTTAAGCCACAAAGGTCAGAGGGAGGCTTTCTTTCTGTGTGAACCAACAATTTGCTAAAGTGAGATTAAATTCCAAAAATTGAAACAACCTTTTTCATTTGGCCTAACAGGTGTACCACTTCATGGTGTAATGTTGGCTTATTTAGTTCTAGAAATCCACAGAGTAATTTGCGTTGAAGTTGGCGTATCAAGCAATACGAAGAGTCAAATATGAGGTCATCACCTTTCACCCATATCTAATGCCCCTAACCCCTTTTTTCGAATTGATCCTCTGTTTATGTGTTACAGCCCCAGAAACGATTCAGTATATCTCCTACGCTGCCATGTACAATCCCCTAACCTAGACTTTTGTGAATGTTCCCAATTTCAAAAACCTCAAGTAACAATATTAGTTGACGCCCTAAATGTATTATGTTTTGGAATTCATCGTCTCTTAATGCATAGTCCCAGTGACAATTCAGTGTTAGTTAGCCCTGTCATAGTGTTGAGCAGTTGCAGAGCTGGTGTATACTGTATACTGGAGGAAAGGGTTGGTTTACCTCAGAGGAGCGGGGGTGGAGGTGGTTTGTTTAAGTTACAGGTTTTTATTCAGTACTGTGGTGATGCTGCCTGTCCATCAGCGGGTGGAAGCCCTCACAGAGAGCACATACATCACATTTATTACTGCTGCTGAGCTACCCCCCTTGTTATGGCTCGCCACATCCTGCTTTCTTACTACTTTTTTTTTATGAAAAAGAACTTTCATACTTCAAAATCTGAAATATCAACAGTCGAAGTGCAAATCATCACGCCTTGAAAACGAGCTTGCTACCATGCCTCGGCTCTCTGTATAACATGACAAGAGCTTTTCACTATTTCTTTTCGGGGGAAGGGTCTCAAGACTGGAAGTTTGCATCCTATGATAAAGATGTTACGTGAGTATCATGTGTACTTTAGATCACACAAAGCTTATGCAAAATGAAGTGTTGGGCCAACTACTCGTTTTTTTACATTCATGTATAAACATAATATGTTATGTGTTAAAATCAAAGTGGAGTGACCAGGGGGAAAGTGATATCGCATAAATGTTATCACATGCACATAGACATGTGCAGGTAACATGACCTTTGATGTATAAAAAAAACCATCATTCCAATTGAACCACTAGAGAAAAGCATTTCTCAAATGTCAGGATTATCAGCAGCCTGCCTTATCCCCTCTCAAGTTAGCCATTAATCTGTCCACCCAAGTGGGCCTGTAGGGATTATTAGGTACTCTGACCGCTTTATTACAATCTGAATTACATTTTTATGTTTGTCTGTCTTTACCCCTCCCCTGTACATTTGAAGAGTTTGGATGCAAAACGACATAAATCCATCCCAGAATTGAAGCATATAGTGCTTTTTGTTAAGACACCCTGAGGTCAATTCGTATACTTTGGTGACAGAGTGTATATTAGGTAGGTCCTAATGATATGAAAAATAATAAATCTCGGAAAAATTGTTTGAGGATTATATTTCACTATCCCTTATTTATATTTTTGCCAGATTTTTGTCCCCATTTTTAAAATGGCGCTTATGTCGTTTTGCATCCAAACTCTTCATTTGTTAAAATAAAAGAAGTGTGGATGTATTGCCTTAAAAGTAGCAAGATAATAAGAAGCAACCTGACCTATTTAAGCTGTTGGACATATCATTTTATATTGAGAGGATGCTTTTTAATGTTGAGGCAAATCTACCATCTTGAATTCTGAGGTGAGCACCAGAAGGTCCCTCAATAGTATCCCTCACCCTCCCCATCTGGCAACACCATTTGGGCAGGTGCAATCATATCATGCAGCTCAAAGCCTTCCAGCAGACTGGCACCGACTCCATCCGGCGTCCCTGTGGTTACCATGGTTACATCACGAGCTGCTCACATTACAATGTATGCGCATCTGGCCTACGACCTGCTGGTCCTGCTCGTGAATTGCTCAATTGCTGCTCTCATCTTGGACCTGCACTCAATAGAAAGTGGCAGATTCTATCAGCCAAAATCAATCTCCTGTGCCATTCTATAGAGGTTGGCATGCCCACCCATCTAGATGTATCAGCCTGTCATCGGTTGAGGGACGGTCTGTGAACATATGCCAAGTCGATGACATGCATTGGTTATTCCAAAGTCTGCATATCTCTGTAAGAACTGGTAGTTTGTGATCATGGCAGGACTGAAATCAGCAGTGAGCTGGTTGCTGGTGCTCTTCATTCCAAAACTGGGTACAGTCCCTCCTTGGGACTGAACAGTAATCAATCTGCAAGTTGTGGGAGGAAACTGGGGACTTTCTCTGCAGTGATGGCCCCTAACACTTTCTGACTTCCTCTTTCTCACTACCCACCATGACCACCAGAGGCACAGTAGATATCTACAGATTGCCCAACACGACCTTCCAATACCAAATCTATTCAAAGTTATCCCTATAACTAATTTAGAAATCGATCCTAGAAACATCCATGTGGAGTTTCACAGTGAGTCATATGTCTGGTAACAGATAGGGAGGTGCATGGCTGCCTGCAGGTCTGACCCAATTAGTAATTATCAGCAGTTGGTCATCCTTACCTAATCTGCTGATTACTGATGTAAGTGATATCACACCAATAATAGATGCCACCTGTACACAAGGTCTAGGCTTTAAAGCTGAACAAATGCTCCAGGATGAGACAGCTCGTCAGGTGTTTTCGTGTTCTTCAGCAGTGCTGGGAAACTACACACTCAGGAAGTTGAGCGTCACTGTCGACGAAGGCAATCTCACAGGTCTGAAAGTCAGGCACTGCCTCACTTTCAGGTGAAAGTGCTTTTGGCGACAGTGACGCTCACTTTTCTACAAGGTTGTATCCATGCATCATGATGACAAGGGCAAAGCACATTAAAGCACTATCCGGCCCTTACCTAAAGGCTGCTGGTGCTGCATATGCAGGTTTTTAATTCCACATAGATGAGTTCTGATAGTGGAGTAATGAATTATCCTCTTCATCCATTAGCATCAGTGCCTCTACGCAGACTAAATAGTCACTTCACGTTAATACCAGCTTCTATGCCACAGCTACAGCTGTTTGCTTTTAGCTTAAATTAATTTGTCAAAAGCCTATGTCAGTCCGACTGAAAATAATAGACCAGGATCATTGTGTTTAGTAGGGCGTAAGAGAGGCCTTGTTCCGGATGAAAATGAAAGTCATGAAATGTTGATGACTAACACAAAGCATGTTATGATGTTTTGGTAAAATTGGTCTAGGCTGGACATCAACAAGTTCGTTTGATTAAAATTGAATTTTACTTAAACATGTAAAATAATTGATTGGGTATATATCCAAAGTAAAATGGCTGGCATGAAAATGATTGTTTTCCTCAATTCATACATCAACACTCTTGCTCCACACAAGCTCTCAGAGTGGATCCCTTCATCCATATAATCCACATGAACAACATGGGACGGCTCTTTAACATGAACCAATTTAATTTCAAGCACCATAGAAAATAATATTTCATTGTGCAGCTTTACTGATTTTTTTCCTGTTTTTGCAACGACGCTGACCTAATATTTGCTCATTTAAAGTTGGACCACTGAGAGGTGCTGTTTATCCTCCAGTTCCACCTAGACATGCACAGGACTCGTTATCATGTCTAATCCTCGTTAATCCACAGAGCCACAGTGTAGGAGGGGACGGCCTTTTGTAAGCCATTCTACCTATCGTGCCAATTGGCTTGGAATCCATTCAATCTAATTCTATAATCGCAAAGACCATGCCTGGGAGGGCCATGCAAGATTCACAGTTCCATTAAAAGAACTGAATTTCTGGTCACTCAATGCAATTTGTGTAATTCTGCGTTACAGGGTGGAAGGTGCTAATCATACGCGAGTCAGCAATTAGAGAGGTATCTCAAGAGGAAGTCATTAAATTTTAAGTTTCTACATAGAGGCCTACTCAGTTCTTTCATTGCAGCAGTATTTTCTGCAGTGTCCAAGGGAGTGAGGACACCTTACAGAATTCCTAAATATAGCAAGTGTGAAATATCCACTTTGGGTACCTGGACATGGTTTGGCCATTTACCAAGACTTTAGAAGTTCATTTTTAAATATGCAGTTAATAGCAACTGCATGTATTACTCAAATATTCCCAGAGGTCGTTCTGACAGTATAATGGAGGCGTAGAATCCGCCAAGAAGTTAGTTTATAGAGGTATTCTAACTGACTGTGGAGCAATTGGCGAATAATCAGTTATAGAATGCATTACACAGAATGTCTGTTTGATGTACTACACTTCTAACAGTCCATATATCTGTCTGTCAGCCAGACTGCACATTGGACTAGCTGACCTACACAATGGCTAATGGCCATAGTACAAGGAAGGAAGTAGGAGGTCTGCAAAAACATGTCCAAGTGTATAATACAGGAATAACCAGCCAGTTAGCAGGCAGGCAGCCTGCCCTTTGAACCCTTTCAGGCAATGGACCATTGGATGCCAACTAGCCCTAGTACATTGTGTATTAATATTCTTTTGTGGCATCTCCCCATGGTTCATGTCTATCTTTAGAGAAGCAGATTATATACAAAACATAATTCCACCTTGTCTTGGGAGAAGATAATAATGGCTAGCATCACTTTGAATCAACTATGAAATATTTGATACTATTATTATGAACATCATCCTGAAAGGGTTGTAGTTGGCCAGCATGCACTGTCCTAATATAACAATTAGGCCAAGTATTCGAAAATTTGTGTTTCGGTTTCAGAACAATTAACCAGAAGAGAATTCCTTATTATCTAATAGGGTGCACTATCACAGTGACTTCAGTATATTTTACATATAGGGTAAGAAGGATCTGAGATTTCATGACCATTTCAATTATGCAAAAGGTTTTACGAAGATATTGTCAAGAGTAAGTCAGCCCTTTTTTTTTACTATACGTAAGGTTGGTTGCCCAGAAACAAACCATTAATGCATCATAGTAGCACAGAGATGGACTTTCTCTGTCCTAATATCACTATTAATGATACTGTTTGCGGTATTCCGGAAGAGGACTGAGGGGAATAGAGTGCCTTTTGCCACTTGATTGCCAAAGTGCAGGAGGCAGGCCATGTTGTTGGCCACTAACCCACCACTATCACTATCAGGCCCCAATTACCTTAGTGTGCCATCATTGTACTCTGTATACTGCTTATAGTATATGCATCCCACAAAGTGGTATTCTGTGTCATGTACTTTTACATACACCATAGGGAACGTTCACAAGTGAAGTCATCGGCTAGGGGATTGGTGTGTGTGAGGAGGGTATTTGGGTTTATTGACAAAACGTGATCCGGACCTCACATTTGTATATAACATTATGCCAACTTGCCAAAACTAATGACTGGCTGGGGAAGGGGAGTCGTTCCAAAAAAGGTGACACAATTTGTGAACGTTCCCCATACCATAGTGCGTAGAAGTGTCTTGCTACAGAATGACATTTGGAATTTACAGGGAGAATTCCGTTTTCCACGGCTGCAGTCCAAAATGGAATTGAAATGACCAAGAAAGTGTCTACCTGGTCAAAATAGTTGTGAGTACTTGTTCTAGTATTGCTTAACAATGTTAGGGTGGTGCAATAGCGTCTATGTCACCCTATACCACATGAGCATGCAAAACCACAAAAATAGTGACTATATGTGACACGATCTGCGAAAAGGGACCTTAGTGCAGGGTGCATTAAGGTATCTTTTCCCAGTAGATGTCACATATTCTAAATGTGCAAATGCTATACATTTACACATCACATGCAACACTACTATGATGTAGAGGTGCAATAAAGTGGCACTGGGGCAGAAGAGCACTCCACAATTGACCAATGGCAATGGGGTAGGCCTGTATATAGAGTTCCAGGGGCCGTACGATAGAGGTTAGACATATACATGATGAAACCAAACTCACCCCCATTCCCCATAGGGGTATGGGTTTCACGGAAGTGTGGTTATGTGGTCTGATGATGGAATATAATAATTGTTAATGTTAATGTAAATTTTGATTGGATACCAAAATCATGTCGGGTAAGAGAAAAGAAAAAGAGAATTATTGGTCTCATCCTGGGGTCAAACCCGGGCCCAACAGCTCGACTGTGGATTATTTGTGAAAAGATACACAAGGTGTCGACTGGGGGTGCAGAGGGGTCCCCCCCTGAGGTCGGAAAGTCGCCGAAATTAAGGGGCCCAGGTCACAAAGTCGCTTTTTTGGACCCCCTAAAGTACTGTCAAATTTCTCTAAAAGTCGCCAGGTCACTTTTATTATTGCAATAGGTCGAAAGTCGCCTCCAAAACGGCCCAGGTCGCCAGGTCGCTTTTGACCCATCTGCAGCCACTCGACTACCACAAAGAAAATACACCCCATGGGCCTTTTGGTGGCAATGGTTAAAGTAAACGATAATGGTACGATATAATAAATGATGTGCCGAGAGGAAATTCAATGGAAACGATACCCAGTGCATGCTATTCAAGTGAAAACTGTATGTTGGCATATAATTATTATGTTACAAAGAACATGATAGCATCAAAACATCATAACAATGTTAGATTGTGAAACCGATATGGGCTCATTATGTAGTACACATTACATAAAGCAGAGAGAACAACAGAAAACTTCAAAAATCCCTTGCCATTCAATTGCATTTCCTGTTCCCTCATTCAAATCGGTCTGATTGCAGCGGTGATCGTTTCACAGTGTTTCAACAAGAATCAGAGTGGTAGATTCAATTCAATTACCATTCCAATTAATGAAAGCTTCACTTGGGATTTCAAGAGTGATCCCATAGTTTAATTGAAATTGATGCTAAACCCTGCAAATTTGATTCAATGCCCCCCTTCCACTTGTACGCCATGTAATGTTAAAGGTATTAAAATGGAGCCATTATGTCTCTGTCCACTAGGATTTATGAGACTGTCTTGGCGCCTACACGTGTTTTTCAGCGCCAAAACAGTCTGATAAATTAAAATGGACATAGGCCTAATGGACACAGGCCCATTGGGAATACCCCCAAATGCTCTGACTGTCAGAAACCAAGCCGATCCTACTTAGGAAATCTAGTTCGACACTTCTACCCCTGCATGTACCACGGGTAGAACGTATGGGCCTTTGGGCTAACCAAGTCACTCTGCCAATTTGGCAGAGTAGCTCTTTAGATAGAAGTATTCCCTCTACAGTATAATGCTTCCAGCCACATGTCCCTCAATGTATTCTAACCTGTTCACCATCCACAAGATATTACAAATGCACACCAACAAATATAGTCCCAGCTTTGTTTCATGTCAACTCCACTCCTGTTGGGTACTCCTCCCACCACTGCCCCTTACTGCTGAAATCAGAACATGTAACACAAACTAATATTGACATGTTTGCAGTAATACAAGTTTGTTGGACATGTGGAGTGCCTTTTGGGGAACATGATTGGCCATTTTGAGGCGCTGGCAGTAATTACATTGTTGAGAAGAACACCTTGTTTATTACCACTATTATTGACTATAGGATCCCTATGTAGCTGCTCTCCTTTCTGGCGGAGTAGCGCCAGATATGTCGGACTAAGTAAATCAGCTTTTATTATATAATATGGGGTAATCTTAGAGTCAATTCGATTGCCTGCGAGTCGAGGGTGCAATCTGCAAGTTTGTCCATGATGTAAATATTTATAACAAATAATTTCATTTTTACAATCTAATCATATATAATCATTTCTCTTTTGGCTCAGGTTGAATCTGGACACCGTGCTCACCATGTTGACGACCTTGACCCCGATGGGGGGCGGAAACGGAAGTGCGATGTTCGCTCCGTCCGGTGGCAGCGCGGCCGACACGTTTGTGTACGTTAGTGAGGCCGTCGTCATTCCCGTCATCCTGGCTATAGGCGTCATCTCCAACTGCTTCAGCCTGGTTTGTATACAGTCAGCCTTCACTACCTCGGATTTTGAAAATGCAAGGAAAAATATTCCAATGAGAGGAAGCGAAGTATCTGAGGTACTAAGTCCATTTGGGTTTAACTAAACAATGTGAAACACTAACAGTTTAGATATTTGGAATAGAAAGGTGTGTTGTTCTTACTAAATAACTAATTAATTAACATCAACATTAACAAAAACAACTACAAATCATATTAGGCCATGGCAAGTGGAATACGATCCATATGAGAAAACCTCTCTGAATGTGAAAAGGAAGTAGGGGACCTAGGTAGACTAGTGGACTGCATGAACATGAAACACACCTCAGTTTCCATGGATGTACTAATTAGTATGCATTGCAATACTCAAAGCTGCTACATGACATATGTACACTGTTTTCATCAAGCGTTTCCACTAGAGGGCAGGGTAGGCATGATGGGTTCCTACCAGCACAACCCTGTGAACCAGCCTAAAGACCCCATATGTTTACTATGGGGGAAATGACACCTCTCATGCCTATGCCCTTTTCTGATGGAAAGAATTGCCCCAGCGCTTAGAAATCTCAAGGGTGTATAAGGAAATAGTGTATGTACCCACCATAGAAATATTTATGAAACAAATTTGATCAAAATATGATTTAGACCAACATGAATATGAGTGTCTTGTTGAGACTAGTTGAAAATAGAGGGGGTGGAGCACGGTGGGTGGAGAAGGTGGTGCAGCAGCCTCATTAAAATGTGATTAGAGCACATTATCCAGCGCTGGTAATGCTCATCACAGGGATGCTGGACCCTACCAAATAACACAGATGACCATCAGCATGACTAAAAAGCACTTGAATCCCTATTTCAAGGGGTGCTAACTGAGCACTGTTAAAGACATTATCTTAACATTGTGTATAAGATAACAGAGACAACTTTAGATAGTTGATTAGGGGTTGAGCAGGGTCCCCACCCCTATTCTGGTGGCCTTACACATGCCATTCCTGGGACAGATTCTGAGCCTCTCCTATGATAACGCCACCTAGTTGAAATGGCTGATGAAATGAGTGTATACCTCAATGCCAAGAGAAAGGAGCTCAGTAGTGCCGTGAACAGCCACTAGGTGGCTCCACTGAGATAGCAAGCAGTTCAGTGTAGGCCTGAAACTTGAAAGTGCTTTGAAAGGTGGTGGTGCATGCATCTGGGAAATATAGCTGGTAAATCTTACAATATAACAAATGTATACTAGTCCAGTAGTTTATCGTATTGATATAGAAAATGAACTTGTAAACATGATAAATACATATCAAAAGTCTCGTTGACATATCGAAATACAAAGGTTGTCAAAGGTTACTGAGCAGTCAAATGTTACTGCTACAATGTACTACATAATTATGTAGACGCTAAACGTGTCTCAGTAGCTTGTGTACTTCCTAAGTGTGTCTCTTTGAATCACCAGAGCGACCCGTATCGTCCAATGTTTGAAATCTACCATGGCATGTGCATATGGATTAATTATGTTAATTAATTATTAATTACAACACTCCCTCTCTCTATCTGGATTGCCATCTTATGTCTGCTCATCTAAAAAGCCACTGTACGTCATGTAAATAGTCTAGTGTTATTTTTCTTCATTCTTTATTGCCCTATCGCTTCATCTTTTCACATTAATTTTATATTTACGAGTGTGTAGATGATTGATTTGATAATGCCCTATGGTAATTTTGATCAATATCAATTTTGACCTTCGCTTTACCACTTTTTGTATATTGTGAGAAGATCAATAAAACCATCAAAAACTCAGAAAAATTAAGTAGTTCTTAGGAGAACTGCCAGAAATACAGTAAAACATATACTTTTAATGAATGAAGAGCCCTAGATGCATCACTGTAAGGTGTGTAATAACAACCAGATCTACAGCTTTGGTGAAGAAAACACTAGCATGGGAAACCACCTGAGTCTTAGCCTGAGATATGCTGCCATCTGTACAGAATTATATGCACAAGTGTGTATGTAACTATAACATATATAGATTATTATGCCATCTTTATTCTTGGAAATAAGCAGGGTTACCAGGGCCGATGATATCCGCACGAGGAGCTCGTGCAAATAGCGGCCCTTATTCGCACGAGGGACTGATGAGAGAGGCGACGGCGAGAGAGGCGACCTGCACGAGGATACGGCGAGAGAGGTGACCTGCACGAGGAGAGGGCGAGAGAGGCGACCTGCACGAGGAGTGAGATTATGTATTCCAGGGCTACTGGCCCCTGGGACAACTGGGCCACGAGGTGGTGGACATGAGGAGGAGGTAGTGGACATGGCGGCATCTATGTCGACATGGCAGCATCTATGTCATGCTCACATATACATGTCATGTATTTAAATGGGCAAATCTTCAGGAGGACGAGTATGAGTTGTGGAAGTAAATCTCTCCCTGGTCCTGTGTCACACCTAGTCAAGCAAGGGCCAACCCACACCTCGTCTTCCAGTCCTCTCATGTCACATGTCACTAAGGAAAAAGCCATGTCGCTAGTGTCACTAAGAATAATAATGTTGGGGCATTGTTATTTATAAAGAGTTATGAATGGGGCTCTTGGGGCCACAGGCCCCAGGAAATTTTTGCAGCTTGACTACCCACAAGAACGAAATTTGAAGAAAGAGTTGGGTATTTGATGCTTACACTAATTGAGATTTTTTTATTCATGTCACTAAGCCCCATGTCGCATGTCGATTTTAAGAAATACCCATGTCACATGTCACTTAACTGGCCTTGTCCCATGTCGATTTTAAGAAATGGCCATGTCGCCATGTCGATTTTAGGGGTCGATACCCATTAGATATGATAAATATTACTCCGGCTTCCATCGTGACAAGGATGGTCTATTTATTCACACTGCGTATGTGCGAATACAGGATACATACATATTATCCGGTGGTTGGTTTGGTGCTCAGAAAATGATCTATGGTTTGTCTAATCCCAACAAGATATTATGTACCCTTCTGTCACCACGTCGCCTCTCTCACCGTCACCTTGCCTCTCTCACCGTCACGCCACCTCTCTCACCGTCGCGTCGCCTCTCTCACCGTCGCGTCGCCTCTCTCACCGTCGCGTCGCCTCTCTCACCGTCGCGTCGCCTCTCTCATCGTCACGTCGCCTCTCTCATCGTCACGTCATAAAAATAATCCCATTACAAGAATAGAACCCTGGCCTCCCAAGTCGAAGGCAGACACTCTCACCACTACACCATTGTGGCACTTGCTGATGAGCATAGGAAATATGTTGTATGTAATAACCCTCGCCCATGTCGCCTCTCTCACCATGTCGCCTCTCTCACCATACTCTGGGCAATAGGGACCTTTAGCAACCACGTAAATGCTCATTAAACGCAGACATAGCCTATCCCTTTAGCACTACTACGTCTGCGTTTAATGAGCTACGTCGGGTTTGCTAAAGGTCCCTACTGTCGCCTCTCTCGCCATGTCGCCTCTCTCGCCGTTCCTCGTGCGAATAGCGGACGTTATTCGCACGGGGAGCTCGTGCGAATATCGCTGGCGGGTTAGGCCTAGTGGGAATATCTTACCTTCCACATACTGCACACAGGTGCCACCTTGTGTGTATTGAGAGAGGCATGCTAAATCAATTATTGTTCTATTGTGCCACATTGTGTGTTGTAAGATACACATGCTATATAAACTAATTGTCCTATTCATTTGAAAATATTTCTCACTGAGAACGCTCTTTGACATAATGACTTACGCATTCCAATGCTTGTCTTCATGCCAAAATTGCGAAGTATCCACTACATTTGGTAGGCCTACATTAACTTGAAATTTCACCTTTTTATAATCTAATAATACTGTCTATGTATCTCTCTATCAGCTTGAAGAAGTAATTTTCATACTTTTATTATATTTCCAGATGATACTTCCGCGGGCCAGCATTGCTCCAGCCTTCAAGACCTGCCTGCTTGCCCTGACCGTTAGTGACCTGTTTGCAGGCCTGGTGGGCTTCCTCCAGATGATGGTGGAGGTGGTGGTGTTCCAGGGCCACATCCAGTGGGGTGTGTGGGACCCCTGGGCAGTGACCAGCTTCTCCTTGTACTACACCTTCAGCTGGTGCATCTGTACCTCCTCAGCCATTGTTATTGCCATTGTCGCCATCCGCCATTATACGATTAGCAAACCGGTGTCGGCGAAGCTGAAAATTACCTCGCGGACCGCCAAAGTGATCTGTATGTGTCTTTGTGTGGGGACCCTGATTATATTCCTGCCCACTAGCTTGATGGTTCTCTGGCAGTCTTGCCACAGGGAGACTTCTTATCATCTGTGTGTTAAGCTGAATGAGGCAGTGCCCAATCTGGGCAGGATAGCCCTGACTTATCTACTGTCAGTCACAGTGCTGTATGGGCCTGTGCTAGTGCTGGTGTATGTCTGCTGCATGATAGGCATCAGGATCAACCTGGGCAGGACAGAACAGATTCTGGAGAGCCTCCAGGAGGACAAGTCAGGCTCTAACTTTGGGAAGAACCGGAGAAAGAACACCATGAGGATCACCAAGACTTTGCTCCTGATTCTTCTGCTCGACACTATCTGCTGTCTACCGCTCGTTGTCCAGGCCTTCGCTATGGTCATTGCTCCAAAGAAAACCGTCTTTTCCACGACTAACACCGAGTATCGAGTCTTCGATGCAGTCGCTGAGATCTTCTTAGTCATGAGACAAGCCTACAATTTCTGGCTCTATGCCTTCAGTCACAAAAGCTTCCGCCAGCGTGCAAAAACTCTTTTCCTCTGCTTGTGTATTCCAAAGTACAGGAAGTTGTGGAAGAACCCTAGTTCTCAGTATAACTATAGGGGGCGCCCTGACCAGCGTACTTCCAGTGTAAACAGTGGGAGAATGCGTAGTGTGGATATGGACACCACTGACGCCACCTGGATTAAGGCATATGAACTAAAGGGCCTAAACGAGAAGGGTAACAGAGACAGTGGGAGGAGTTTCCAAAAACCTGCAGAGAGGATGGAGGATAGCACATTGTTGAATGGACAGAAGAAGAAGGCTCAAACACATCCTTCAAATTTATGACAGAAATATTGAAAAATAGAACAACATATTTAAACAATTTGAGATAGAAAACTAAGAGATTATTATGTGTAAAACAGTGAGGGATGTATTCATTGCCATGCCAGTAAAGGCCATGTCTATCTTGCAGCATACATAGGACAGCATTTGAGGAATAGTGTGAACAGTTACTGCTTTGTTGGTATAGATTATACTTATGAACTGAGTTCTAGTACCTCAAAACAGTATGGGATATTAGACAACCTATCCAACCATGCAGAACTTGTTATTTCACATGTTTCACCATAAAGTTTGTATAATGTTGTACAGTGTGCCAAATGTACTGTGTAGATGCATGTACTATGCCAGTGTTTTTATTATGAAACAAGATTCATTAACAGTTTTTATCTGACCATTATAGCTAGAGATGTGTGAGTGAGAAATACATACATGTAGTATAGAGTTAGAAGAAAATGCCCAAAGTCTCATGATATGTAGATAAGTATAAGTATGTATAATTCCGATTGTTGTAGATATATGTCTGCATAGAAAGTCCAAATGGTGCTTCAGCTTAGTGTCAAAGTGAACATTTTTGTCTAGTCATGTGTACAGGCAAAGTAATGTGAATGTAGGTATACCTTATGCCATTACAGCATAATAAGAACAAAGTCATGAGTTTTGCCAGATACATGTATGTAAAACAGAAAGGTAGAATGTATCAATGAATGCCATGTCACAATGGCACAGCGAACTGTACCCCTATACTTGGATTAAAATGATGTACATAAACACAAGTTGTATTTCATTAACTTTGCCTATGAATGATATTAATCTTTTAGGTGCAGCATCTATGATATGAAATATATGATAATGGACCTGCATATCATATTAATGAAGAAGACATCTATCTTTTAACATACAATTCAAAATTGGGGGGAAACATGTGATATGTTATTATGGGTTATCAGGGACCCGACTCAGCCTCTTACAATTGGCTTGGAGTCCATTCAATCTAATTCTATAACTGCAAAGACCGCGCCTGGAGGGCCATGCAAGATTCACAGTTCCATTAAAAGAACTCACAACTGAATTTCTGGTTACTAAATGCAATTTGTGTGTAATTCTGCGTTACAGGGTGGAAGGTGCTAATCATACGCGAGTCAGCAATTAGAGATAATTTATATCTCAAGGGGAAGTCATTTGAGTTTCTACATAGATGCCTAATCAGTTCTTTCATTGGAGCAGTATTTTCTGCAATGTGACAGTAATGGCACCTTACAGTGTTCCTAAATATATAGCATGTGTGAACTATCCATCATTTAAACTCTCTAGTTTGGAGAAGTTACTCACCAAGGTCACCCCCCAGGTCCTAATCATTCAGGTCCAATCACATCCTCAAATATCCGCCGTCTGCTTTCCTTAGATATTTAATACCCATAGAGGTCATCCCCTAGGTCCCCAAGTTTCAGGTCCAACATGATTAAATATCTACTGTCTCTTATTCCTTTACGTTACACAATTTAGCTCCCATCAGCTAAGGGACTGGTCATTTTTTTACAACAGGGGGGTTGGTGGATTTTTGCGCGAGGGAGGGGTCGAAATATTTTTAGTTACGCCCGCAGGCAGGTTGAAATTGAGCGCGGTCGACCCCTTGGAGCTATAGTAATGCGTGGGCTTTTTTTTTGCGAAAAAGCGGTCCATTTTTTTGGCCCCCCCTCAAGAGCAGTCCAACTTTTTGTGGTCCCCCCTTCAAGGGCTCCAAATTTTTTTGGTCCCCCCAAATCCACCATCCCCCCTGTTGATAAAAAATTACCCCTCCGATATATTGAATATCAGAAATCATCTATCAATACAAATAGTTTTGCTAAATGTGAAATTTACAGGTATTCAGAAATTCTAATATAACATTTACCCTGTAGAATCCTTATTAATTGTCTGATTGACAAGCCGCTTGAAGGTGATCAACTTCAATCATAAAGTTTCTCTATAAAATGCCAATTGATATTGTAGTTTTTGATCCGGCTGATGAACTATTACGTATTTCCATTCTACAACCCATGCAAGTAACTAGTTATCATGATGGTCCTACCATAAATTTGTTATACTGTGTTTATCACCGTTAATTAAATACTGGTTTAGGTAAAAATGAAAACAGGACCGACCCTCCTATTTGTTATGCAATTGTGAAGAAATCTTCTTTTTTTTTTGGGGGGGGGGGTCAAATTTAGGTTTGCAAAGAGGCTAGCTACTATTTTCATGTTTAGTATGTAATGTGAAATAGAAATGCGGCATGGTATGTCCAATTTAGAACTTTCATGGGAAAAAAAGGGAAAAAAAAGAAAGAAAACCAACCAACCCACCCTAGTCCTTCTTCATGTTTCCCAAAACAAACTTTAAAAAAACACCAATACGCTACCGGTACATGTGTGCCATACTCTCTAACTTGATGAGTCAGCACAAAACTTGTATCAGCATGCATCAAAATATTATGGCAAATAAAGAAACTCTTGTTCTTAAAAAAAACCACCATTACTCAGAGCGCTGTTTAACCTGTCATACACCCTGACTGCCCTGAACGAGGCATAACACACACACTATTAGTTTCATTTTCCCACCAGATACTGTGAAAAGTGCAAATCACTCTGTTTTGGTTTATAAATGATATTTACCTACCATCCTCCTATATGTATTTATTATCTGCTATACCAGTATATGTCAAACGTCAAGTCATTTACTATCGTTGTGAGTGCTTAGTACATGACATGTGTAATAAATGTAATATCATATCCTGTTAATAATTGTGAAGTCTATATACCCCTGTCTCTGGAGGGCCTGTTTTTTTATCTGGAACTAGTGGATACTAGTAGACAGACTCACGTGGGAGTGTCAAAAAGAAATATCTGTCCAGTCTTAAACTATCTTAAAGTGTCCAATCCAAAATGTTAGATTGTTGAAATTAAGATAATAACATTGATTTAAGAATGCCTATGATAGGTCTACAGGCCCTACAGCAGCTAGTAAAGGCAAGTGTGTCAAGTTTCCCCCCAAAAAAAAGAAAAAAAGGGGGGTTTGGGAGCAGCACCCCCCATATAGACAATAATATTACCAACTGAACAGCACAACATGTGTCCCCATTATTAGTGGCGCCATCCTACAGAACTGATAATTTAAAATAAATGTTAACTTTAATATTGTAAGTATAGACTTTAATATTGTAACGCTTTTAAGATTGGTCACTTTAAGATTGGACAGATATTCTTGTTGACGCCCCCATGTGAGTCTGTCCCGACGAGCCTGTATGTCCCCCCTCCCACTGCGGCTATATACTAAAAGTACATGCACACATTGCCCACTCGTACTGCGGGTTTCTACTGGACGCACTGAGAACCAGATATAGTGTTGCATAGTTCTACACTTCTTAGAGGCACTTTAAGATACAGTTATACTTCACGGCTGGGACGGTAGTCGCACTGAGCTTCATCCTGTCTCTACAGCTGCTGCAAGGTAAGTTTCCATGATACATGTGTAACAGTCGTAGAAAATTCATCTGGAACCCACAACCTCTATGGGCCAGTGCTCTTTTTTAAGAACAATTTAACTTTATTTGCCAAGCATAATTCCTTGTTGTTTACGTCGCTTCAATAACAATATTTCTTGAGTTTATAAATATCAACAAGTGTATATAAAAAATATCGTTGCTTCATGAGGAAATGTGAATATATACATGTTGGATAATATCACATATCGGCTCCAGACCCAGAAACACCTTATTTAAACTTAAAAGAAAAGGGTTGATAAAGTTTAGGTGATGTCTCTACAGAGTATATTTTTCAGGCATGCACCTATACATATTTCACGCTTAATATTGACTCATTAATGAGACGCATACAGATTACACTATTTGAGGTTATATTGTAGTAGAAACAAGTGAGATTTTCCATTTACTGGTTACAGGACATTACAAATCTAATTTACCCAAGAAATTTAGATAATGCCATGGATAACAAACTGGAAAATTAGACAATTTACCGCTGAGCTTCATCTTCATCTGACAACTTGAACTGGATCGGTATGGCATATATATAGGGGTGCAGGATTACCCAAGTGATACCCCCTTGCAGGTTTATCACAATGGTGCGAGTAATCCGCGCCCCTACGGCTACAAATCATACCGAGTATGTGTCCTGATAGCATATTTTATTTCCCGCTGTACATATTTCCGCGGATTCCACAGATTTTAAACAGAGCGAATATTTATCCAATGTAATGATACAACCACCATACTCCTAAATTCGTGAATTTAAATACACAAGAAATTGCACTTTTCAGCAAATTCGCGAAAATATGCGATCATTTCAGTAAATTGTTTACAGTATTTCGTTTTGTATGTATAACAAATAAAATTCTGTACACTTTTAACACATACAGTACCATGTAGTCATAAAATGTTTGGATGTATTACAGAGGCGTATCTAGGATTCATATGTAAACCCACTATGTTATTAAAGGTATTCAACACAATCTAACTAATTGTAGATCGACCAACAATTTAGGGATGTTAGCCAGATGCATATGGAACACAAAGAAAAGAAAAAAATGCTATGTCACGGGATTTGTTTGCCTTTTGGAGGGTATACTAATTTGGGTGAATCATATAGGCCCTCATAAGAAAATCATATTTTTCTACATTATTTGACACAGACAAATATCTCCCAACAATATCTCAATAAAAATGCAGGCATGCATTGAGATGATCATTAGGAACATGTTGAAAAGAAGAAAATAGGGGGTCACGGGCAAAATGAAATTATGCTGAATTGTTCAAAATAATTTCTTATCTATTCACTGTATAAGCCTATGGGCATGGCAGATAGGAAATATAGTGATCAGGATGCGTAGAATACCAAGGTGTGACACTTGGATGGCAGATAAAGGAAGATCATGACATATAAATTGGAGAAATCTGCAAATACTATGGTTTTAGGTAGTTCCAGTTTTTGCCACCAGGTGCCGTATGCGTAGATTGTGTTGAATACCTTTAATTATAACGAAACCTGACTAAGGATTGGTTATTTTCTTAACAACCTAAAGGAGGGCGGGGGGGGGGTGGATTTGGGGGAGACCAAAAGAATTTTGGTCACCATCAGAGGGGTGACCAAAAAAATGTGGACCCATCTTGAGCGGAGGACCAAAAAAACGTCACCCTTTTCAGTAAAAAAAGACTGTATACACATTTTATAGAAATTCGTGATGGTTTGATGATGATTAATAAAATGCAATGATTAATTTTTCAGTAATACGGTAAAAAAGATATAGTGTTCAAAATACATAATTTTTTCACATTCTCAAAATGTTTTTCAGATGAGTTGCTAACATATAAAGGAATTTTAATAGGGGGTCCCGAGCATAATTCTAAGGTTTTGGACCTTCGAAGTTAAAAAGTAATGCAAAAGCGGTTTCATATTGAAATCACAAAGAATGCATAAATGGAAAGATAATCAGGGTAAAAAATCGTTTTAAATTTTATTCCCCTAGTTATTTTAGGCAATGTGATGAGACCTATAGCATTCTTAAGGTGATTTATTGGTAAAGAATTCCAATGTTCAAACTTATGCTGAAAATAGCATTTATTATTTTTGAATATGGCCTAGTATCGGGTGATCTAATTTTGGTCCCTTTAAAGATGGCATGGTGCCTTAATGCATCATGCCCTTGGTCAAGCCCTGGCAAGTAACTCGCCAGTGCTGCAAAAGGGTTGAGACACTACTGTAGGGTCGCCATGATGCAGCACAGGCGAGTTATGTCGTCCTTAAAGAGTTATGAGTGCTATGAATAGATCTATACCTGCACAGTAGGTTCATAATCAACATTAGATTACTCTCTCCATGCCTGCCTGCCTGCCTCCGTCCCTCAGTCCCTCTCTGCCTCCCTCCCTGCCTCCATGCCTACCTGCCTCCCCCTCCCTCTCTTCCACCCTCTCTTCCACCCTTCCTCCCCCCCTCTCATCCACCCTCCCTCCCCCTCTCTTCTACCCTCCTTCCCTTCCTCCCTCTCTTCCACCATCTCACCCTCCCTCCTCCCTCTCTTCCACCCTCCCTCCCTCCCTCCCTCCCTCCCTCCCTCCCTCCCTCCCTCCCTCTCTCCCTCCCTCCCTCCCTTCCCTCCCCTCCCTCCCTCCCTCTCTTCCACCCTTCCCCCTCTCTTCTACCCACCCTCTCTTCCACCATCCCTCCCTCCCACCCTATTTTGAGATTACTTTTCAATTACGGGGATATTTCGCTAAATGGGGTCTAATTTTGATGGCCATTCCACTAAAAGTGTCAATATAGGGTAGAAAGGTCCAATTTTGGCAAATTCAGGTGGTGTGCCACTGAAAGTGGCATGATTTATTTCACATTTTAGCGGCAACTCACGTTTAGTAGTACAGTAATTCCTCTGAGCCTTATTGAGGGTATTACTTGCGAAAGCCAGTGGCACTTCTTTCCCATCTTGCATGTGAGACAAGGCAGCACCTATGCTATCATTACTGGCGTCTGTATCCAGTATGAAATAGCCCTCAGCAGTGGGATATTTCAAAACTGGAGTGGTTCGAAACAGGCTCTTCACGGCTTCGAATGCTAGATCTTGTTCAGCACCCCATGGGAAACCTGGTAAACAAATAACATTATACACCATTTTATAACGTTATATAACGTTATATGTCAAGGTTTATCTAAGTCTCTTTAGTATGACATAACGTTATATAAAATTTAAAACATTATTTTGACGTAAAATAACGTTTTTTTGTTAGCTGGGAAGGCTCCTTCCTTCTACCCGGAGTCCAGTGAGCTAGAGCCCGCATAGGCTGAGCTATCCTGGCATACCCCGGAAGGAAGTCCCTGTAGTAGCTACAGAAGCCGAGAAAGGACCGTTTGTCTTTAGGACCTTCTGGCTTTTCCCACTCTGACACAACATCTAACTTCTCAGGATCAGCTTTAACGCCTTCAGTGGATATAATCCGACCGAGATGGTTAATTGAAGTCCTGAATAGGTTGCATTTCTTTGGTTTCAGCTTCAAACAATTGATTTTCAACCTCTCGAATATCTTGGCTAGGCTAGCCAGACATGCTTCGAAGGTTTTCCCAAATAATAATCACGTCGTCCAGGTACACCAAACATTCCTTCCATAGCATGTCACTCAACAGAGATTCGCACATGGCTTTGAATGTTGCAGGGGCGTTACAAAACCCGAACGGCATTACATTGTATCGAAAAAGACCAACATGGCTCGAAAAGGCAGTTTTCTCTCGATAATCCATACAGAAGCCAATTGTGCCGTCCTTCTTGGTCACCATCTGAACAGGACTGGACCAGGGGCTAATGCTGAGAACAATCACCCCTAATCTCAGCTGATCAGCAATTTTCTTCTCGGCCATCAATTTCTTTTTCAAGGGTGGGCGTCTATAAGGGATTTTGAAAGCTACAGCATCCTCAGTATTAATGGAATGTAACACCAGGTCTGTTCGGCCCAACCCAGCGGGCTCCCCGAATGCTACGTCGTATTCCATCAATAATCGACTCAACTGATCTTTCTGGTCCCCCGTCACCAGGCTCGAATTGTCCACCAACTTCCTCAGTTCTGGACGCAAATCGAATATCACTTGAGGGTTCGGTTTGGTATCTTCTGAAAGTATACTGGTGCTTGCCTGTGCAACGATCACCTGCCCAACGGGAGTACCTTTCTCTAGATATCAGACCTCAGGTTCAATTACCGCCATTTGGTCCCGGAAGATACTGTCACTTGAAAACAGAACATCACAAGTCTGTCCTGGAGGTATCTTGACCGCCTGTACGACCGAGGCTACAGAAGATCTATACCTTTCTCAATACACATTGTACGGCCGCCTTGTATGAATGTTCAATCTTCAACATCCCTTTGCATCCTTTGAGTGACTAGCCCCAGTATCAATCAAAAACTCTGCAGACCTACCCTTCACTGCTACAGTCAAATACCACCTTTTCCCATCCAGTGGTGATGGGTTGACGGTGAAATCAACCAAGATCCACTCCCCGCCGTTTCAAGTGTTTCACGCAGGGGTGATCTGTGGACAATCGGGCACTACTGACTATCTCCAGTTCCTGTATCCAATTTGCCACTTCCCCAGTACTTCCTCCCCGGACGTCTACCTTACTGGGTTCACTGGACATGCCTGGAAGGAACTGATCAGGTCCCTCCTCCAAGCTTCCAGTCTCTTCTGTACCTTGGACTTCATGATCATCATCTGCACCGTTGGTGGTGAGCTGGCACACATTCACGTTAGGGGTTACCACCTTGCCATCCCGAGTAACCCCCTCTAGTTTTCCATCTTCTTATCCTCAGGTTTCTGCACTGGCTTCTCAGCTGGGCATTCTGCTGCAAAGTGCCCCAGGGCCTGACATCTATAACACTTTCTTGTGGTTTTATCCACCCTTGGCTTCGAATTCCTCTGTGAGGGTTGCTGATTTCCAGAGATCATATCAGTCAACCTCAGGAGAAGTTCCTCCATGGAACTGGTTGTAGAGGATGTCGTAGAAAGTGCGCCTGTAGTCCCAGCGGTTGCAGGAGTTGTCTTCCTGTCCACCTTCGGAAAGCACTTCGAATTCGAATTGCAGCTGTTTTTTTGAGAAACTGCGCCAATCTCCTCCTCCCTTCCAGGATCATCTTCCTCTGTATCCGAGGTAGGTGAATCTTGTACCACACTTGAAGTTCTAGAAAGGGCTTTTGAAGATAACAGATGAACTTTTGAAGATGAACTGAGAGAACAGATCATCAAGGAACTGTGGGTCATCTAATTCCCATCGTGGTCTAGCTCTTTGCAAGAGGTTTTGAGGCTCCAAACCAAACACACGATGTGACTTATTAGTCCTTTTTCTAAACAGACGGAGTGGATCTTCATTTCTCACATTACCAATCAGCTAACTGGCGCATTCCACCAACTGGGTAAATGATCCTGCCCCATGTCTAGTTCTCCACCTCGAAACTGCCAACTTCCCAGGCCCATTTCTGAGCGCTTGAAGTAGCTCATCCAAGGACTCCTGCTCGGACCAACAAGTGTACCTCATATCATCCAGGAAGTCCGCAAACCACTCCTGCCACGGCTGTCTGCCAGTAAAAGGAGTTTGAGTGCTTGCTGTTCGTCTTGCTGCGTTATGGTTGTCTCTGTGTAGCAAACGTGACTGTTCAACGCTCCAATCAACGATATTGGCGTTGTCAGTATGTCTGCTAACACAATCAACTCCCATGTCAGCAATGCAGGGATTCAAGTCGTAAATCACCTTCATCCCTGGGGACATTGATTCACGTCGGGACACCCTTCTACCAGTACTGATAGGGGGCCTCCCTGTCCTCCTGTTGGAGGGATTCGAATGTTCATTCCGATCAGACCACGTGGATCTGTCACCAGAACTGTAACGGCTGGCTCTTTCATTAGAGCTTGACCGGCTGGCTGGATTCGAATTGCCATCACCATATGGCGCAGATGTCTGTCTGTGACCAGAAGACCTGCCAACCCCATCCGAATCCCCTGTGCTGATGGTCACTCGTCTGGTCCTGGATCTGGATGGAGGGACATCACCCCCACCAGATGATGAGTCATAGACTCCATCATTCACATGATCGAATCCAGCCAAGGTGGGTCGCGAGTCTTCCCTCCTTCTTCTTGCTTGGATCTCCTCCAACTCACGGGCCACAGCCTCACGTTCATCCAACATGGCTTTGGTTGTTTCCCTCAGGGTCTCATGGAGTTTATCTGAATCCTGCACAGCCTGATGCTGACCTCGTTCCAAGACTTCAGTCCTCCGACGGAGGGTATCCTGTTGTTTACAGAATTGGTCTTCCATCTGACCAAGTTTCACCCTTGTCGAATCCAGACGACTTTGCTTCTCAATTGTCTCTCCTTCCAACTCCTCATTCTTCATCCAAAGTTGCGACACTCGGTGGCTCAATGCTTCGAACTCCTCATTCATCCTGTCCATCTCAGCAATGCTTGCCCCTTCGAAACGGCTCTTCTCTTCCGCGAAGTGGCGGCGTGACACCTCCCGTCGTTGTTGCTGTTTGGCATGCAGCATGCTCATACCCTGTGTTGGCATTGGGGCCGCATGCCTCTCTGAGCTGCCAGTTTCGAACAGAGAGTCTTCTAGGTTTAACCCTAGATCCTTTCGAACAGAGTCAGGATTGCCCCTTCTTGGCTCCGGTGTCAAACTTGTACGGCTTGGGCCATAGTGTTTCTCTAAGGCCGCAACCACCTCCGGATCTGGATTCGAAATGGGGTGGACTGTGCTATTCAACTTTCCACCCGAACTGGTCACGGCACCAATGTAGGGGTTGTGAAAGTATGAAGCAAACACAGGTTCCAATTCGGTTTGAATGCAACAGGTTTTATTCAGTCTCATGATCTCTTAGGTTCTCATACGAACAAGGCCTCGAAGGTAAGGTTCACTATCGTACAGGTTATCTACAGACATGGTTCGAAGTGGAGCTGGTGCAAGAGCCAGAGAGTGGGAGGGGTGTAGGTGCCCCGTGGTCGAAAGTATCGAAGGTATCAAAGGGTGTGGGTCTGAGCTCGTCCTGGGACGAACTCCCAGAGGTGGCCAACCTCTGCCTCTTATATACCCAGGTCGCGGACCAAGCAGTGTCGACGTGGCACTCCACTGGTGCGCCGTCTGGAGGGCCCTGTTTGGCTCCACTACCGGATAACCGAACGGGGACATGGAGTAGGTGTTGCCACCTAGTGTTCAACTGAGGCCATTCCCGCCTTGACTCCACGAACCCATGTTTTAATACATGTATTATTCATGCCCCTACACATGTAACACAAACTAATTAATATTGACATGTTTGCAGTAATACAAGTTTGCTGGACATGTGGAGCATCTTTTGGGGAACTTGACTGGCCATTTTGAGGCCCTGACAGTGATTACATTGTTTTTTAAAAATAAAGGATTTATTGACACATTTCATTGTTGAGAACAACACCTTGTTTATTACCACTATTATTGACTACAGGATCCCTATGTATCTGCTTTCTGGCACAGTAGCGCCAGATGTGTCAGACTAAGTAAATCAGGCTATTATTATAATATATGTGGTAATTTTAGAGTCAATTCGATTGCCTGAGAGTCAAAGCCGCAGTCCGCGAGTTAGGCCATGATGTGTAAACAACAGATATTTTCACTTTTACAATCTAATCATATAACCATTCCTCTTTTGTCTCAGGTTGAATCTGGACACCGTGCTCACCATGTTAACGAACTTGACCCCTATGGGGGGCGGAAACGGAAGTGCGATGTTCGCTCCATCCGGTGGCCGCCTGGCTGACACGTTTGTGTACGTCAGTGAGGCCGTCGTCATTCCCGTGATCCTGGCTATAGGCGTCATCTCCAACTGCTTCAGCCTGGTTTGTATACAGTCAGCCTTCACTACCTCGGATTTTGAAAATGCAAGGAAAAATGTGAGAGGAAGCGAAGTATCTGAGGTACTAAGTCCATTTGGGTTTAACTAAACTATGTGAAGCACTAACAGTTTAGATATTTGGAATAGAAAGGTGTGTAGTTCTTACTAAATAACTAATTAATTAACATCAACATTAACAAAAACAACTACAAAAGCATATTAGGCCATGGCACGTAGAACACGATTAATCAGAATATTCCCTAGAATCCATTTCTGAATATGAAAAAGAAGTAAGGGGCCTTGTCCTAGGTAGACTAATGGACTGGACATGAACCACACCTCAGTTTACATCGCTATACTTATACATTGTAATACATAGACAAATGCCAACGCCCATTGATACCGTCTCTGCTGTATTTCACGAGTGGGGGCTGGGGCCATATCCCATGAAGCTGCAGGCTGAGTGGGATATGCCCCAGCCCTCACGAGTGAAATACGGCAGAAAGGTATCAATGTAGTTGGCATTTGCATTAATTTTTTTATTAGAAGACATTTAATGAAGAAATCCAGGTTTTTCTTAGCCCATTTAATACGGCCACATTGTATTTAATGGGGGGCATTGAATATGGCCCTTCCTATAGTTAAGCATAGTAAATCTTGTATTTCAAAAAAATAAAAAAGCTACTACACCTCAATGTCAAGAGAAAGTGCCACAGTAGTGCCGTGAACAGCCACTAGGTAGCTCCACTGAGATAGCACGCATCTCAGGGTAGGTCTGAAACTTAAAAATCCTTTGGGAGGTAATGGTGCATTGCATCTGAGAAATATAACTAGTACCCACCAACCAAGCTGCAGGCTGCAAGCAAATTAATACTATATTGCCAAGATTTCCTTACCATGCTGTCCAGCCCTGGCTGCGCCAGGGCCTGGACTAGTGTGGCTAGAGAAACATAGCTGGTAAATCTTATAATACAATAACCATATACTATCTGACTATTCCCATAGTTCATCGTATTGATATAGACAATAAACTTGTAGACAGAATATAAGATACATATCAAAAGTCTTGTTGACATTATTGGAATACAACGGTTGATGGTAAATGTGCCTCAATACTTTGAGAATTTAAGGTCTAAAGAAAAACTGCCAGAAATGCAGTAAAACATCTACTTTTTAATGATTGAAGATTCCTAGATGCATCAATGTAAGGTGTGTAATAACAACCAGATCTACAGCTGTGGTGGAGAAAACACAAGCATGGGCAACCACCTAAGATATGCTGCCACCTGTACAGAACTCTATGCACAAGTGTGTATCTAACTATAACTAGGCATGGCAGGGTACCTGACTGCAGCGCCACCATTGGTGGCCTATTATGACCCCAAAAGACACCAGACTTTGGCTACACTACTCATTCAATTTATTGAAATTCAAGATGGGTCAAAAGAGAAAAGTTTCCCCAAAAATATTGAAGTTTTGGTATGTTGTAAAATAAATTTCCTACCTGGACTCAAAAACTAGTAATTAGCTTCTTAAGTTTATAATCAGTCACCAACAATTCCAAACAGTGCATACCACTTGCAAATACAAATGGATCCCATCAGCTATTATTTAAGTAATATGCAGTGAAAATATTTTTATTGGCCTATGGCCTAACATATGACAGACAAAATACCAACCAAAAAACATATCAGAGGATGTGTGCCACTCATTGGATTTGCAAGTCTCCAACCAGGCAGCAGCCCCCAAGCTGTAGCAAACTGGTGCCTTTCTATGCTTGGTTAGTGTACTGGCCCCTTTTGGTTAGTGTACTGACCCCTTTTAACATATCTTTACCATAGCAGCACCTAAGGAAAAAACACAAATTTTGGAATTTTGATACTGGATCATCCTTAATGGGTACCAAAGCAACACAGTGGTGCATTTTTCAGGTTTTTTCTTCAAAACCTATTTTTACACTGCCATGCCTACTATAACATATAGCTTATTATGCCATCTCTATTCTTGGCATTAAATAGAAAATTATAATACTCATGTTTGTGACTTCCTTAAATCTGCACAAATCCGATGTCTCCTGACAGCTATCCCTAATCAACTCTTACTGAACCCTCGGTATTAATCAGTAGTCGATGTATGTCCATGTATAGATAAGAATGCCATGCAGCCAAAAGCATATGCAATACTGTAGAAGCTATACACCTTATTTCTTGTATCATATGCACACCTGTTATCCGAAGTCTGTTGTATTAGATTATCATTCATGAATAAATACACGTTTACAAACTCAATAAAACTAATGGATGGAAATGAGCTACTGCAGGGTACTAGTGGCAATAATTATCTTGCACAGACTGCACACATGTGCCACCTTGGGTTTTTGAGAGACGCATGCTAAACTATAATTAGCTAGGGACCTTTAGCAAACCCGACGTAGATCATTTAACCCAGACGTATCCTATGCCTTCAGCACTGCTACGTCTGCGTTTTTTGAACTTTTACGTGGTTGCTAAAGGTCCCTATTACCCTATTGCGTAGTGTGCCACTTTACCTTGTAGGTTGTAAGATACACATGCTAGAGTAATTGTCCTATATTTCTTGTCAGTCAATATTTGTGTTGTCTACTGTTTGGAGATTTTTGCATGGAAATATTTCTCATTAAGATTTAATAAGCCTTCTTTGATGACTTACACAATTTCAACGCTTGTCTTCATGCCAAAATTGAGAATTATCCACTACAACAGTGTCTGCATTAACTTTAAATTTCAGATTTTTATAGTTCAATGCTACTGTCTATGTATCGCTTGATCAATGTGAAAAACTCATTTTCATACTTTTATTTTGTTTTCAGATGATACTTCCGCGGGCCAGCATTGCTCCAGCCTTCAAGACCTGCCTGCTTGCACTGACCGTTAGTGACCTGTTTGCAGGCCTAGTGGGCTTCCTCCAGATGATGGTGGAGGTGGTAGTGTTCCAGGGCCACATCCAGTGGGGTGTGTGGGACCCCTGGGCAGTGACCAGCTTCTCCTTGTACTACACCTCGAGCTGGTGCATCTGTACCTCCTCAGCCATTGTTATTGCCATTGTCACCATCCGCCATTATACAATTAGCAAACCGGTGTCAGCCAAACTGAAAATCACCTCGCGGACTGCTAAAGTGATCTGTATGTGTCTCTGTGTGGGGACCCTAATTATATTCCTGCCCACCAGCTTGATGGTTCTCTGGCAGTCTTGTCACAGGGAGACTTCTTATCATCTGTGTGTTAAGCTCAATGAGGCAGTGCCCAATCTGGGCAGGATAGCCCTGACTTATCTACTATCAGTTGCAGTGCTGTATGGGCCTGTGCTAATGCTGGTGTATGTCTGCTGCATGATAGGCATCAGGATCAACCTGGGCAGGACAGAACAGATTCTGGAACAGAGCCTACAGGAGACCAAGTCAGGCTCTAACTTTGGGAAGAACCGGAGAAAGAACACCATGAGGATCACCAAAACTTTGCTCCTGATCCTTCTGCTCGACACTATCTGCTGTCTACCGCTCGTTGTCCAGGCCTTCGCTATGGTCATCGCTCCAAAGAAAACTGTCTTTTCCACGACTAACACCGAATTTAGAGTCTTCGATGCAGTTGCTGAGATCTTCTTAGTCATGAGACAAGCCTACAATTTCTGGCTCTATGCCTTCAGTCACAAAAGCTTCCGCCAGCGTGCAAAAACTCTTTTCCTCTGCTTGTGTATTCCAAAGTACAGAAAGTTGTGGGAAAACCCTAGTTCTCAGTATAACTATAGGGGGCGCCCTGATCAGCGTACTTCCAGTGTAAGCAGTGGGAGAATGCGTAGTGTGGATATGGACACCACTGACGCCACCTGGATTAAAGCATATGAACTAAAGGGCCTAAATGAGAAGGGTAACAGAGACAGTGGGAGGAGTTACCAAAAACCTGCAGAGAGGATTGAGGATAGCACATTGTTGAATGGACAGAAGAAGAAGGCTTAAACACATCCTTCAAATTTATGACAGAAATATTGAAAAATAGAACAACATATTTAAACAATTTGAGATAGAAAACTAAGAGATTATCATGTATAGAACAGTGAGGGATGAATTCATTGCCATGCCAGTAAAGGCCATGTCTATCTTGCAGCATACATAGGACAGCATTTGAGGAATAGTGTGAACAGTAACAGTTAATTTACTGCTTTGTTGGTATAGATTGTACACAGAGGCAAATATGAGAGTCACCCAATGTCGCCAATACTACTCTCAGACAAGGGTCAGGCACTGCTGGACTATAATAGATGGGTCAAGTGCCATTCTAGTGAGGGTCAGGCTAGGCTGGACATTCAATAACAGGCTGGACCTTGGCAAAATTGCTTGAAAGTCTGGCCATGCTGGATCCTCATGCCATAGTCTGGCAATGCTGGACTCTTGGGAGAGTCTCTATCAGCCTGCAAGAGTCCAGCATTGTCAGACTATGGCATGAGGATCCAGCATGGCCAGACTTTCAAGCAATTTTGCCAAGGTCCAGCCTGTTATTGAATGTCCAGCCTAGCCTGACCCTCACTAGTATGGCCCTTGACCCATCTATTATAGTCCAGCAGTGCCTGACCCTTGTATGAGAGTAGTATTGGCGACATTGGGTGACTCTCATATTTGCCTCTGTGTACTTATGAACTGAGTTCTAGTACCTCAAAACAGTATGGGACATTAGACACCCCACCTAACCGTGCAGGACTTGTTACTTCATATTTTTCAACATAATTTTGTATAGAATGTTGTATAGTGTGCCAAATGTAGTGTATGGATACATGTTCTATCATGCACTATGCCAGTGTTTATTAAGAAACAAGATTCATTAACAGTTTTTTTTATCTGACTATTAGAGCTAGAGATGTGTGAGTGAGATATTATACACATGTAGTATAGATTTGAAAGGAAGTGCCCAAAGTCTCATGATATGTAGATAAGTATAAATATGTATAATTCTGATTGTTGTAGATATATGCCTGCATAGAAAGTCCAAATGGTGCTTAGTGTCAAAGTGAGCATTTTTGTCTAGTCACGTGTACAGGCAAAGTAATGTGAATATAGGTATACATTATGCCATGACAGTATAATAAGAACAAAGTCATGAGTTTTGCAAGATATATGTATGTAAAACAGAAAGGTAGAATGCATTAGTAAATGTCATGTCACAATGGCACAGCGAACTATACCCCTATACTTGGATTAAAATGATGTACATAAACACAAGTTGTATTTCATTAACTTTGCCTATGAATGATATATTAATATTTTAGGTGCAGGATCTATGATATGAAGTTTATGATAATGGACCTGCAGATCATTTTAATGAAGAAGACATTTATGTTTTAACATACAAAGCCAGATTGGGGGAACACATGTGATATGTTATTATGGGATATCAGGAACCGGACCCAGCATCTAACATGGAACTTGAACCCTAATCGAACCCGGTATATAGGTGTGAGCATTATGACACCCTGTATTCAACATGTTGGCACCGTGTCAACGAGAAAAATAACCTACAGTTCTATTAGCACCATGACACTAATAACCACACTATAGTTCACAGTTCTCCCACCAGGTAGGGCGTCCATTGAGTGGCCTCTTGTCTCCCAGGTATGAAACCCAACCCCAGATGTCCTACCTCCCCCTACCTCCTCCACCCTTTAGCTGCCCACTCATGCTGGTAGTACTTATTAGTGCATTGTTATGACACTATTATAGCCAACTGACCCCACCCTGTCATACATGGAACCCTGCCAGTCCACTGAGCATGCCCATTCAACCATGGCTAGCCTAACTTGTTGTCTGTTAAAGATGAATCTATGGGGTCGACACTTATCTTCTCATGGGGTCCCGTCTTGGTTCCACACGCACAGCGCATGCTCTGCATGTCTCACCTCTCGTGACATCTCGTGAACTTCGAGATTTGGAGCTGGTCCCGTGGGTTCTTATCCCTTTAAAACAGCATAATACCTTAATGCATGATGCCCTTGGTCGTCATGATGCATGAATGCAGCCTTGGCGAGTAGCTTGCCAGTGCTGCATTCAAGCATCATGATGACCCTATGGGGTTGAGACACTCCTGAGGGGTCGGCATGATGCATCAATGCAGTACTGCATTGGTGGATCATGTGGACAAATGTCATATCTTAGCGACATGTTGTCCTTAAAGGGTTAAGGAATAACTTCCCGTGCATGTCAGGGTTTTGTATTTTGAAAACATGGCGACAATTTCACGACAAATTAGCTATAGGTGGGTTGTGGGGATGATGGTGTGTGGGTAGGGCGCAAGGGGGTGCCATGGTTTCCGGTTGAAAGCGCGGGAAAATGGGTAAAACGGGCAGCCGACATTCTGCAGACTCATCCCGCACGTGTACGTGACGTCACGGCACCGCCTCAGGCACGTGTACCAGACGCGCGCGCATTCCTCTGTAATTCTTATTGTGTTTTTTACCAAAGGAATGAAATTGAGATGGACTTAGTATTTTTTCAACAACAGGCTCATTGTGCAGAGACGAGAAGATGTTCTTCCATCCATACAGTACACAAGAATGAGGGAAAGAGAAGGCATATACCTTATAATATTATCTAGGCCAAAATCAAGAAAGAAAAGACAAATATCAAAGCAAATAATATGTACCAGTGTGTACAGTCGTTATTTCTCATACATATACCTCGGTTCTCCGAAATGCATCCTCAGAAATATAGACTATCCACGGACGAATTGGACATATCTTGAACAATAAAACAAATATCAATTCTGAAGCATGCACCACGATAAGAAATAATCGTTTTAAAGATGTGTTTGTTCGTTTATTTGATAATAATTAGCTTCCATTGATAGTATATATCCTGAGAATGTCTAGGTGTATGTCTATGCACTTTACTAGTTCTCAAATACAAAATCATTCTGAAAAGCTAAATTATTTGTTATAACCATGCATTGTTGCAACGCGCATACATTTGTGTATTGACATAATAATAGAAAAGAAGATCGCCGGCCTCTAATCTAAACTCACAACCGAACCATGTATTGAGAAAAGTAGGAGCTCTACAATCTTAGCTTTTGATGACAAAGGTCTCTAAAATATAAACCACACACAGTGAGACTATTATCCCCAAAGTTCATGTACCCGTGTGTATTTTGGCGGGCTTTGGACATTGAACCGTCTATAAGTTCCCCTTTCTGTTGAATAATAGAGATTTTCCCTCTCATTTTCCAAGTGACATGGACACTGAGGGTCACGACACATGACCTTTTCAAGGACTGTCCAAGGACGTTCACGTGACCTTGAGGTGACCTTGCTGTGACCTTGGCCGGGGTTTGAAGGCCGCCTGTGATGTGGACATTACAGGGGTGACGTACGTCGGACATTACGTCTAGAGACGTCAGAAGGTTGACCCCCACCTCTCCTCCAACCTCTCCCTGTCATGCATTCTTCCCCACCTCTCTCTCTCTCTCTCTCTCTCCCATTTTGCATGTTCTCCCATGTCCGCGCCATTGAAGGACGTCATGGTTCATTAGCCGGGGGCTGAGGTCCAAGCCGTTTCCTAGTAGCCTAAGGCAGGTTGGAGACGATTGCATGGTGTTGGATAGAACATGGCTGGAATGAATGCTCTGGACAGTTGAAGGTGCGAAGAGGTTGATGCTGAAATCACGAGGAAATATACAAATATCAAACGTCCGGTAAACACACAGATGTATGAGTTTAATGTGTTTTTTACTACCTATTAAATTTTGTATTCCTCCTAGATGTCTGAGTCAGAAATGGGCCGCTACCACCATAGTAAAATCATGTGTACATGTAGAAGCATGTTCCAGAGCATGTATAAAAATGATTAATATCATAAGCCTTGAAGGGAAGTGGTTGGAAGGATTAATCCAGGATAATAAGTTACTGCTTCTTAATGCTTACTTTTAACTTAGAGATGTTATGAATAAAGTGACCCCATTACAAGAGAATGGGGTTGTGAACAACACTAAAGGTTTTTTTTTAACAGAAAAATGTCGTCTGCGGATTCTTGGACATTGACGGCGGCCTTTGACAAAAGCTTTCACCAAAGAGCGCGGTGGACGCTGATGAGAGGTTAACGCATGCGCATATTGAGCTTCCTGTCGCCCCGGGGATCTAGTGGTGTGTGGAGAACAGGAGGGCATGTAGTGTGGTCAGTAGCCGGTGAGGGCGCTGTGAACTGACCAGGGGTCAGTGGGAGAATTAGGTAGTTCACATGTAGTTCTCAACCTTCACACCAGGGGGCACCAACCTTTCCCATGGTGTTCTGTGTTGTATTAAAGGGCACCTTCCTTCCACACATTGTGTCCATGGCTATGCTAGGAGGTAGTTTCAGGTTGAACATGTACTGATATGTAAAGTGCTTTCCTATACTTCTCATTAAATCATCATCGCCTCTTAATGGACACAGTGTGTAGTATATGTGACTGTGATGTTAACCAAGGACCAAATGGACACCAACATTTGTTTATTAAAAGGTTTTATTGCCACCACCGGGATGACTGTTGGAGTAAACCTCATTATAAATAGTCACCTGATGACATTGGGATCTTTACGATGTAAACTATAAATCCAAGTACAGAATCATTAACACCACTATAAGCAGAGCAATTGCCATATTATTTATAGCTATTCAGCACAGCGTATCCACGATGACACACTTCAATTTTGTATTAATATGAATTGTGGACATGATTGGTACTCCAAGAGGGAGAGATGACTTCACGGTCCATCAAAGAACGCTGGGGCCGTGTCACGTGGTATAGAAGGGAGGTTATGATTGGCTGATTTATCTCCCGGCCTGCTCACATTACACAGAGTCCCGCCAACAGGTACCAGCGTAATTACACATAACGAGAATTATGGGATATGTGCTGACAATACAGGCCGACAGAGGGCGGCACCATGAGACGGGGGTTAGGTGGTGTTAGGTGGGAGGGGTGGGAGGGGAGGGTGGGAGAGGTTAGGGAGGGTGGGAGGGGCAACTGTACAGCCTTAGGGCATGTCAGACGTCGTCATTGCTCTAAATATGATTTATATAATGATTTATAAAATGATTTATATGATGATTAATATAATGATTTATATAATGATTTATATACAATGATTTATATAATGCCTCATATGCTGTTTAAGATGGATGTTAATACTAGAGGTTTACTATTCTTCACTAATTTTCTCTCTGTGACTCTGCCATGTCTCCTTTGTCTCTCTACCTGTCTATTTGTTCATAATAAATCATATCAAATAAAGGATACAATAAATACAATAAACAGTTGGTTAAAGCCTACACCTACAACTCTCAATATTACCCACTATTCCGAATACCCTACATTCCTTTGATCAGCTGACGGTGATGTGCCTTAGGTAAGGTGGATATGATTTATGGCCACAGACAAAGAAGAGTAAATGGAGGTATACATCTTAACTAGAGGCATACTGCCGACGGTTACACGCACCATCGTCATCATCACAAGGTCATCAATTCTTACTGACACCTGACAGGCCTTGGGTGAATATGTGTGTTGGGGGGTGGGGGGCAGGACTATACTAGGCCTATGAATATTTTGAATTCATATGTAAATAATTCGTTACCAGTGCAGGTGACTTTTCGCTAATCTGCACGACTTAATGTATCGAATTCACGTATGCATTTTATCAAGGGTGTATGACAGTAAATCGATCGTTTAAATGACGCACTTCTCAAGAACCTCAGTTAGCCCTTAGCTTCGTTTACTTAGTCTGGTACATTGTGTTGTACCACATGTGTCAGCTGCAGGGACATACATAACTTACACGTGGAAAGTGAGTTATAACTCAAGTTTATCTCATCAATCATCTAGTATTCTCAAAATATCCACAGTTTGCAATGCCTGTTTATATATAAATACATTCTCTTGCCATTGACATTCATTCCAATTTCGAATGCGATCTTGAATTGGCTGCACTCCCAGTATATATAATTATTCTCCCCTCTAAACGTTATAATTCCCTCTGCATGAGGATAGATGATATCGCCTTTCTCATCATAGTACAATGTAATGAGAGTCCTATAGGTAGGCTCATGAGACCTTGGCTGTGTAAAGCCCTCAAGCCATAACAGCCAAGTTCTGGACAAGGTATTTACAACAAACCCATACAGTGGGTACTACCAGCAGTAGGCATGGCTGAGCAGGTATCATGACACACCTGTATACAGAATAATACCCATAAATCCAATGTTAACCCTTTAAGGATCGCATAATGCATTACTCTACGAAATGTCTTTGGTCTTCATGGTGCATTCTACTCGCCAGGGCTGCATGCATGCATCATGCTGACCATTTGGGGCTGCATCAAACTCCTATGACCGGCATGATGCAGCCCCGGCGAGTCACTCACCAGGACTGCATTCATGCATCATAACGATAAAAGGTATAATACATTAAAGCACTATCCAGGCCTTAGAGGGTTAAACCCATTGCAGGTAACCAGACGTATATCACACGTGTACCCAGCAGGGTGCCCTCACCATGCATGGCCTCACCTGTGGCACTGATGCTGCTTTACATGGCCATCCTATAGTCAGGTATGGCGTAAGACGGAAATGGAGTTGAATAAGCATGATATATGGTGTGTTTAATGGGAAGGGCCCACCCACACTCTCTTAAGCCATTAACGTTTACTGGGCGACTTAACCATTTGGTGTTGGAATTTCTAAGACAAAACAAAAAAACAAAAAACATTGTACATATGATATATATATTTCAACAGGATCCCGTAATTTTAAAGCAGATCAAATCAATTTTAAACCATTATATATGAAAAGATCAATTAAAATGATTAAAATGAATTGCGCAGCAAGCGAGTCACCAGGGGAAGAACTGATCCTTAGCAATCGTGCTCTAAGGGTAAGAGCTGCAAGGGATTGTCTTGACATAGCTCAGATGTCAGAATATAAAGCCCTTGTGGGAAGCCCCTATGACATCTGTCTCCTCATTGACCTAATGAGAGCTGATGGAGGGGGAGGGTTCCTCCATAGAAACGACCCAGAGAGCTATCAGAGATCTGTCAGATTACATCTCTATGTGTTCTGACCAATACCTTCAGCTACTCACCTGGGTATATCTACACAAACCTTTATACTCCCACTTCCTGCCTCCAAGAAAGGCCCTTATCTATATGGCAATCCTGAGCAGGGAAGACAAGAAAGCATTATCTGGGTTTATAACGATAACAGATAGGGGCCATAGTCACTCCTACAGGTGGGGTGCTCAGGTATGCTGCACTTTCTTGTGATACGTACCTTACCTGTTATGCACGGAGGTTGGGGCCAGCTTGGGCTAAGGAAACCCTGTGATTTAGTAATATAATAATGGTGCCTGCTACACAGTAAGATGTCTTCAGGCATGCCATTGCACAGCATTTGGTGGAGGTAGAAGACAACCCACAGGGAGGCTGCTTGGTTTGCGTGGGGTATACGGTACACTGTAAAAAATATTCCCTTAAAAAAACGGAGAAGCACTGGCATCAATGGGAGCCGGGAAACCCACGTTTTTTTTTAGGGATTTCCGTTTTTAGAAATCACCGTTTCTTTAACGGGATTTCACTGTTTTATTATACAGTGGCCCAGAATAATTAATTAGCTATTTTAAATTAATTTTAGGCTACATTATAAACCTTTTGTTGTGATTTAGCACCAGCTATCATTCTACAGTCATTATGTGTACTGGTGTACAGTTAATTATAAGTATCCATGACATCCATTTTTATTCCATAAAGACATTTGGTGCTAGGACTTCATAGGCCATATCATTATGAAATAGCTGTGGAGGGGAACATGAATGCCCCACATCACTTAATAATCACAATTCATTATTGCGCTAGGATTGCTATACATCATCAACTACAGTGCTGGACATAAGTATTTTTCTCATTACCACAGTATGGGTGTCTATGGTATAACAATTACTCCCCATTGTCCGACACAACTGGATATTTTATTAATTGTGAATATTTAATCAAACTTGAGTTACTACTGTACATTTATGCTATGATATATAAAGATATTGAAAGATATTAGCATATTGACACTTTTATATTGCTTTAGAATCTAGAACCATCAGCCAAATCTCCTAAAGGACTGGCCTGCCACCTGGTAGAAATGTACAAAACTACCCAAAAAACAGAGTTTCACTGTAAAAGAAATAACAGAGTTTCACTGAAATGGTTTACAGAAGTTCCCTGTAAAATGGATGAGATTTACAGTGATTCAATGTAAACCAAAAAACGGTGATGCACTGCCAAATTTAGCTGAGATTCTCCGTAAATTCAAGGGAATTTTTTTACAGTGTATAGTGGACGTGAGAGAGTGCACAGAGGAGATGGATATCTTTGTTTGAAGGACCCTATGTGTTAGGTAATGGATGGACTCAGGTTCCCACTAAGATATACCACAGGGAAATAAATGGCAGTGTCTGATATATAATACAGATAGGGAGGGGTAGGAATAGATCTGAGGGGTTGGGTGACCACAGGTGGGTGGGAATATCTTGATGGAATCTGACAAGGGAACTTTCTCTGATATAATGATGACATTTTAAACTTCAGGGTAAAGAATCTGTCAGGTCTTTATTTTACATTATATAATTATGTTACCTGGCTGTTTTGTGTGCATATATTATGATATTTAGTCATTATATCATTATCAAAGTATTTTTCCTATAATCAAAAATAATGTGATGAAAATGATGCAAACCTATATTATATGTTTGCATCATTTTCCTAAGGGAGTGCTCATTTTTTAACAACAGGGGGGGGGGCGGTGAGATTTCGCGTGGAGCGCGCAAAATTTTTTCACCCCCCCCCGCTAGAGGGGTCGAAATTTTTTACCCCCCCCCCGGCAGGCCGAAAATCGCGTGTGTTCGCGCCCCTTTGTAGCATAGTAACGCGCGGGCTTTTTCCCTCAAAACAGGTTGAATTTTTTTCACCCCCCCCAAGAGGGGTCTAAATGTTTTACCCCCCCCCCGGTCAAGGGGTCCAAATTTTTTACCCCCCCCCAAATCCACCACCCCCCCCTTTTGTTAAAAAATGAGCACTCCCTAACTATGCATTGAGCCTTCAGACACGTCCATTTAATTAAGGTATGAGGCTCAATTCAGATTTGAGGAAATAAAATTGTTAATGGCATTTTATAACTCTTTGTGAATTGTGGGTTGGCCATTGATTATTTCCCTAATAGTGGCCTAAGGCCTGCTGCCATACACGAGCCTATGCTGACTAAACATACACCGCTCTGAATCTAAACAGCCTTTCTCCATACTTAAGCTGATACCAGTACGTGTCAGCGGATCGGATCACCTGACCAGTCTGCGTGGTTTGATGCGATATGTTGATGGAATCCTCCCTTTATAGCATAGTGACCTGTTAATGTACACTTATTGGCCTTATTAGATTCTTACTCCGGCAAAGAAGCACCTCCTGCCGCTCATTCAAAACTGTGTCTTTTAATTAAATGACTTTTATAGACAGTCGATTAATATGTGGTAGTCTGGCCTCAGTTTTAGCAGGGAGGTCCCTCTATGTCTCTGTTTCAAGTGAGGCTCAGTCATAGTTTTTTTGTATGAGGTAGTGACACATATCATCGATCTCCAAAGGATAGATATGGCCATGTTTGGCTATGCACATCTAGACTGCATACTGACACTGAGCAAAGTGGCCAAGGCTGGCAGATTGTGATTAGAGATGGATAAACCCAGCCATCCTTCTGATGGCCTCTTGACACGCCCTCTACGGGACTGACTTGCCACTAGCAGCGTCCTTGGCCTTTTGTGTTCACCCTCTCCAAATAAGGGCCCTACCTGTCCAACCCTCCCTCCTCAGAAAGCCCCCTCTCGTGTAGATCGAAATCAGATCGCTTCATCGAGTAGATCGCCTTGTTTCTGCGCAGGCGCAGGCGTCAGAAAGCTGGGTCTCCGGTTTCCTACCCAGAACAATCCTTTCCCAGCGTGCATCACCCAAAATGGCCGCGGCTGAACAATTTCAGGTCCCGCAGCACTAATTCCACCGGGCGCGGACACAATGAGAGGCGATAAGCATCTTGATGAGCCGCCTTGTCTATTTAGAGGGAATCACTATTGTGAGGCCTACATTTAGGTGGTCTCTCGTGGGTTCTCATTATGCACGAACTCAAGCTGCGAGATGTCCTGGTCCGTGGCATATTTATTGGTCTTCTGGCGTTTATTGGCCACCATAAAGAGACCTAGATACGCATAAAGACCCTCTATACATGTCTCACCAGCTGTGGCCAAGATGAAACCACAGTCTGAGAGGAGTTGAAAAAGTAAAGCAGAAAAGTAAAGAAGTAGTGCCCCTCCCCTAATGTCTCTAAGTCTAACCCTTGTTCAAGGTCATTATATGGTCATCATTGGAATTATAGGCATGGAAAGAAACAGGCTTAGTTAGATGCTTGGTGTTTTAAAACTTTCATCCGGGTTACCGACTGTAACTGAGGTTGCTCCTCTATTGCCTAAAACCAAAAACATCTAGACTTCAAAGTTTTACCTCCTCAAAATCGGAATGCAAAGATGATAAGAAATAAACTGTAATCCTTCTGGCTACAATACTCTTCTTTAGACTTGCCTTGCTATTTTCATAATTAGGCCTATATGTGTTGACAAACATGTTATTTTCAGACAGATGTATTCTAGAAGTGTGCACTTTTTTGTTTACCTGTAAATCGAGGACAGAAACCGGCACTGAGCATGTGCAGAGGGAATTATTGTCTGAAACAACTACTAGATGGCAGTTCAGTTTTCCAGCACGTGTACATGTCAGGGCTATAAAGGAAATGAGGTTCATTTAAAAAGAAAAAGGTCATCTCATTGGTTGATAATCCATTAAAGTGGCCCTGGCTAGACCAGTCTCCAGTGGGATATTATCCAATCTAGTACAATTTCCTACTCTCTCAGCTTGAACGCCAATGCTAAAATGATGCATCCCGATGCCTTGTTTTGGATAAGGTATAGTCATCAATCATTGGAGCTTCTTTGTGTGGGGGATGCACAAGAATCAGTCAATGGAAAACACAAACAATTACATCTAAACTATCGTCGAACTTTGCCATCTGGACAGGTTATTTGTATGTTGGATTACATAGACTAGGCAAAAATGCGGTAACTGCAAATATTTAAGAGGCATTTATCCAAATCACTCCTGATAACGAGGGGAGTTTTCCCATCCTGTATACACACAGGGGTCATAAAGATCATTGATTTGATTGGTCGATAATAGGAGGTTCTCTATTATTTGCCCTTCTTCCTTGGGTCGGTCGATATAACATGAACCGTTATTATAAAGACATTATTATGCTCTATCATAATTAAGCTCAATTTAACCAAATGGTCTAATTCTGAGAAAATGACGAGAAAAAATAGTTAATTTCACGTAAGAGAGTTTAAAGGGCGCAATTGGATAACAACAAATCATTGAACACTTTGAAGCAGTGTACGTAAAGTGGGGGATATTATATTAAAACCTTTTGTACATGTAATGCAGAAAATACACAACGATAGCACGAGGAGAATCCAAAGACAATACTGATGTACTAGTATTCATTTGGCAGCACGTGCTCACTATCAAAGTAAAATACAGGAATCAAAACCCATGACTTGACAGCCCACACTTGACACTGCAGGAATTTCAATCATAGTCCACCCACAGTTTTTTTTACTCTGTGACACTGATAGTAAGACACTAGTGTTTAGAACAGTGGGAATCAGACAGCAGCAGTGTTTAGAACTACAAGCTTCAGCCTCAGTGCTACTTAACCACCCCATGGGGCAGATCATGCAGGCAGCCATTTTCCCCCTGGTGACGTCACATGATGATCTGGTACCACGTGATTAAGATTAACAAATCAGCGGGTGTCAATGGGGTTGGAATGTGTGTAGCCTGAGGTGGTGTCTAGGTGGTCATCAAGGTGGCACTGTCTGCTGGGCGTAAAAGGGGGGGGGGGAATGGGGGGGGGGGTAGGGAAGGAGGGGGAGGGGTAAGACACGTGCAGTCACAGGTGGATGATTGGTGGCAAGCGTTGTGTGGTTGTGGGGTAGGGAACAAGGGCGAAGGGGATGTGGGGGGGGGGGGGGGTGGAGGTTGATCGGTGGAAAGATGTTTTTCAGATATGCTGGTTTTTGATTTAACTATAGAAAATTCCCGAAATCGCCTTGCACTAACATAAGCCATGCGATTATTTGCGCTTATTGAATTGTGTTTCCTCCTATTTAACATCTTGAAAGGCAATCTCCTACATAGCGCCTTGTCGGGGTCTCTTTGGGAAGGATCGACGCCCTCTCCAAAGGAATAATTTTGGCGACATGCCACGAAAGACAACCAGGCCGAAGGAGTCATTTTGGTTGATTTTTTCTTCGCTTTAGTGCTATAATTCTGCAACATCAAGATAATAAACTTTAAGGTGAATTTTTCTGGAAAAGTTGAATACATTTAGCTATCTCTGTATTTCTAGAATGAGCCCCTTCATCCATTTCAGACAGATTTACAACGCTAGTAAGGCATATCAGAGAACAGCTTGCCAGCGGAGAACGCAGAAAACCACAGCTCTGCCCAGGGTAGGGTCTACACAGCAGGGGTCTGATGCTGGGAGGCAGGTAAGGTGCAGGGCTAGCAGGAGGGAACAAGTGAACAGTCCCATCTAAAGGCCACAACAGATGGCCAGAAATGTGAACGTTAAATAGGAGAGAAAATACCACAACTCACCCCCAGAGAGACGAATCTGTCCAAAAACCTACAAAGATAAAGACTCAAGTCTCCTCAATTACCATCACAAGGAGTAGAGAGGAAAGGGAGGAGGGGGGAGGGGTCAAGGGTAGGAGTGAGGGGTGAGGGAGTTATCATCTTTTAACACCAGGGGGGGGGGGTGGGAAACGCGCGGGCCTTTTGGCTAACAGGTTAATGAGGGGTCCTCATTTTTTACACCCCCCGGTCAAGGGGTCGAATTTTTTTTGTTCCCCCCCCCCCCCACTGTTGTTAAAAAATGATCTCTCCCTAAGCTCGATAGCATTGGTGTACAAGGGGAAGGGTGGATCAAGGTGAGGGCAACCTTGGCTATTGCCTATAAACAGTACACAGGTGGTAAATGCCATTATTTAGCCAACCACATTTTAATATAAACTGAGTTTAATGAGGCATATAAATAATCAACCTACCGGTAACACGACATAAGGTGGGAGGGGTACAGATGATGAGCATGACGTCATATATGATATGGGAGGTATACCTGCACACCACTCATGATTGTGAATACCCTAATGGTCTGTCTTACCACAGGTGTTTAGAAAGACCAGTGCTTATTTAAGGTGAATTGTATTGTTTATCTATTCATTTCAACACCATTCTATCCGTGGCGCATATTCCAGACTGGTACTTTTTTCAAAGACCCATGCTACACTTAAAAGACTACAGACCGATACAGTCGACATATTTATCTGGTTTTGACTAATCGTTCCAGAAATAAGATATACTTTGTATATAGGAATTCCGAAGGTCCCCATAGAAAGCATGCTTTCAGTTTAGTGTCTAACGGTCTAACGCCTCTGTGGTCTCTCAACTTCCATTATAAAATGTTTATATACTGAGTCGGACTCTATGGGTTTTCTTTTGAACAATGCTCACATTAGTTCTGACAATAGTACCGTTGAAGGGAAAGGACAAAGATATATCACACGAGATGAATCTCCAAACAAACCACCTATGAAAAAGAGAATTGGAGAATACATAAAGTTAAAGCTTGTACAGACAACTGAAACTCAGACCAAATAGTGTGAACGACACGTGCACCCATCTCTCTATTTCGCCCCCAGCTGAAAAGGAAGAGGGCAGAATTACTCAGATTGACTTTTAATAACGTAGGCACGTTGACAATGGGTGGAAACGGCCATTTTAATTCTGCAAGGTGTGTGGTTTGGGTGTAGAGTTACCTGTACGTCTCCTCCCACTCTGTGGGAACGTCACACCTTCCCTCCCGGCCCCCGCTGGTTCCCGTGATTGTGCTGCACACGTGGTAAATGATGTCGTCCCGCCGGGAACCAGCGGCGGGGAGGCTTGTAGGAGCAGACGACATTCTGTCCGCACCACGTGACCCCCTTTTTGGCGCCAAAATGCCTGCGACGGAAGTAGCTCGTCGAGCATGCCCTGTTGGTTTCCTTCGCCACAGGACGCATGCCTTCACAGAAGGGGTGTCAGTATGGAAAGGGGCTTCTGACATATTTCTGGATAGAAACATATTTTGAACTGTTAATGTCCAGTAAACGTTTTAATCAACATGCATTATAAATTTACAGTCATCATTGATAATATAGTTTGGAATTCGATAGTTCTAGATAATGGCCACAGTTAATAAATGCTGGTTGGGACACATTGTATTAGAGAGACTAGACTCGAGCTATAAAAACTACATTTTCACTGTTTAAGCGTCGTGAATTCAGGACTTATTTGTGCACGTAGAGGATCCAGGCGTTGGATTGGGGGAGGGGGGGGGCACGTGCCTCCCCTAGACCCCCCCCCTCGAAATTGGGCCCTGTGCTCCCTCAAACATGGCATGGCATGGACCAGATTTCAATGTAGATGTGCCTCTTGGAACATCCCTTTTTAAAATTTGAGATTGACATTTATCAGCTATTATTCAAAGGCCAGACATAGCTAGACAAAACTCCACACCATTGACATACATGCACATCATACTTCAAGAGTTGAAGCTGGGTCATATCACACGATGCCTAAGGTTGAGTGTGATATAACCCAGCTTCAACAAGTGGAGTATGATGTGCATTTATGTTAATGGGTGGGGTTTTGTGTTTATTACATGGCCCTACTGTCTTGAAATGAAGAAAATCAACACATTTGGAGGCCATGGAATATGGCTACACCGTACTCCATGGGGGCATGGAGTATGGAGGTCCCATAGGCTTAGCATAGAGAAGGCCGTGCCACCATGTAATAAATTTATAAATGGGCAGTCCTGGTATGTAGCATACCATATATTATGACCATGTATGACCAGGGCAGAAAAAGAAGCATTATAGCATAGCAACAAGGCCAGACCTTTATCTAAATCATACATAGTCGTTATCTATGATAATTCTTGGCTATCGGGAGGCAGGACACTACAATGATGCACATTAAAACATTCCAACTGCCAACAAGCGACATTGTTCCACTCTTTTTACGACACGTGTCAACCATGGACTCTGCCACTCCACTTTTACGACATCGCCACTGGGTTTGTCATGGCGACACACAGTCATTTTCACCACCTCTTTAGGGAAGATTTCCACTTCCGCGCTTTCCAATTGACGAAAGCAGACGACATTTAGGGAGCGACAATAGACAAGCGTCCCGCCCCTCCCACTCCCAACTGACAATGTGAAGGTCATTACAGGAAGCGGAAAGTGAGCGTCACGTGTCACAAACCACACAATCTCATTGGCTCTTCCCTTGAACCAATCATTTCGCAGTAATTCATTTTCCACGGAAAATCACTGTAACAGAGCCTTTTCGCTGCGGGAGGTATATGCCCTTGTTGTCATGGCAACGATCTTGTGTCGTCACGTGACCTCTGATCCTTGGCAGACAATGGGCGATAATAGGGGGGAGGTTGACACAGCTTTTGTGAGTGTGATTTCACACCTGGGTGCGGGTGTGACACCCCTCCTACCGCCAGGCATGGGGAGGTCGGTGACAGCAGCTTCTAAAATTACTGACTCCTCCTGACGTCCTCCAGAATAACTCAATCAGTCACCGTGAAGACAGAGATAATGGAGTTTGGGGTGGATCCCCTGTAAATCTTCAGACACTGGAACATGTGTCTGCATTCTACCACTCTGTGCAAGGTGTGTAGGGATGCCATTCACAGATGCCTATACATGTAGGACGCTCTATAAAGTTATCCCCATACATGTAGCCTAAAAATGGCAGCCTAGAAATGAAATGTAGAAAAGAAGATGACCCTGTTTGTCCACACAGGGCACCAATTTTATTTGGCTAAGGTAATGGGGCAATCACCTTTGAATGTTAGCATTTGATTGCTGAAACTGTGAATACATGTTCTATATGTGCTGTATATAGCCATCTCAAACAGCAAGAAATGTATCTTGCCAATGTTTAATTTTTGTTAAAAGCCTACCAGCATAATTGTAGATCCTGATTTACGATAGTGGCAAAATATATTTTTCTATAATAAAAAAAGAAATGTCAATTGCAGATGTCTGCGGTTATAATATATACAACCAGATAGTACGGCAGAATTATAGATAGAAAATTTACCAAATATTCATGGAGCATTTTTAACCTCCCATGGTCTCAACCTCTATCTGAACCTTATATACCCGTGGGACACCCTGAAAGCACACCCCAATAACTTTCAAGCTGGGAAATTGAAAAGGGAAATTCAATTAAACCCATGATAGCAGTGGACAGTTGCCATGTTTCATGTTGATCAACCCTAAGCTTGTCAGTTCACATGGCCTGCAAAGACCAGGGGTGGATAGGTGATAGCCTGCACTGACTCGCAGGTATCACATAGATTACCTGATACAAAGCCTGTAGGCTGTAGGGGGTACCTGGGAGGACAGAGGAGGCACACAGGTAGGTGGCAGCAGGGGTTTGATTTACCTGTTAGTCACACAGGTGTGCAGGGTTAAGGGTCACCCTGGCTGAGTGGAGTTAACCTTATCTTACCTCAACTACCTGAACTGATCACTCCTCAGTTAAAATCAGTCAGGTGGATGGCAGCCCCAGCCGAGGGTGAAGGGAGAAACGGTTTTCACTTGGGACTGTTAGGTTGGGACTATCTAGATGTAGAGGAGTTATCCATTAAAATGGCAAATGTATGCTGGTGAATTTGAATTTTGAAGCTATATACCTGAATGGTTTCAAAGTGAGGTAGCCTATTCAGAATTGTTTGTCTAAATTGTACAAAATCTATGGTTTTTCAGTCTCTGTGTTAATATATAGGCCTATTGAAGAAACAAATGTTTAGAAGGAATGTGAAATTCATTGAGACGAACACTTTTTTCAGCAAGACCTGTATACAATGAACCAAACCACTGCTGAGCCTCTATCACCTTCTACATTTGGACCATACGACCAAAATGTGGATATGCAAAAATATTTGCTTCTCCTCTACCCTTATACCCTAGATTCGTGGCCCTCCCACCCCAACCCCCTTCTTTTTTTCACCATCACCTTCCTTGACCACCCTGTATCATTTGACAGATATGATATCGCCCTGCTGCGTTGTACAAAACTGACCAGTAACCTAACCTGCATGGTTCTATACACCTGCATAATACTACCTGTATCACCCCCCCGCCCTGCCCTTACCCTCAAACCCCCTACCTTGGCCTCACTTTTCCAATACCCTCTCAGGCCAACCTTCAGCAGACCCTGCCCCACCCTCTCAGCAACCTTTGCTGCTCAGGTGCCAACCTGCTGAATCGCCCAGTATACACAGTCACCTTCCACAAACATGGAAAGGTCCAGACGGTTCCAATACTATTTGAGGTGCCAAAATACCCCAGACCAAAACCCTAATAGGTAGCAGCAGCAGTCCTCATGTCAAAGTACAGATACATGTACCAGGGTTGCAGTTAAATACATTATCTGGACAAAGTGTTATCACTTTTGTCTCATGAAAATAAATACTTATAAACCCCAAAAAAAGAATCTAAGGAAATGGTGCTGCTACACCCCAGTATCACACAGCACCCACCAGCATCATGCACCTGCTGGTTGGAATGACCACCTCCCCAGTCCTCCCTGCTGACCAGGGGTCAGTTTGACATCTACCCTGGAGCTGATGAGGACCCTGGAGGCAGTGGAGCATGACCAGGGGTGTAGATGACAGGGCAGTGACCAGTAGTGACCAGCAGTGACCGTGACGAGCCTCCTGCTGACCACTACTTGTACCACTCAGGTGGGGTGAGGGAGTGGTCAGGCATGAATTGACCTGTACAAGGGTCAATATGATACCTGTATGGCTCCATGTCAAGGTACTGGAGGTGGGGGGGGGGTCAGTGTGATGTGACTGCAAACAAGTATACAGCACCATGGAAAAGCTGATGGTCATCGGTAGTTCAGGGCTGAATGTACACGTATGCATCTTTCAGATGCATATTGATTGTATTATTGTGTTTTACAATATGATAATATGGATGCAGATACTAGCCTCTTGTCAATATCAATATTATCAGGGGACTTGCCACTTTGATTGACAACGAATACCCTCTTCTCACAATGAGTATATCAAATAATCTATGATGTATACATTTGAACTCTTCACCTATTTTTCAACAAAAAATCGAATTCAGTTTAATATCGTTCAATATCCTGTTCCGCCAGCTCGTGAACAATGCCTCTGACTTGAACTAGCGGAGGCCTCTTGTCCCGGCCCCCTGTGAAACACTGTCTCAGCCTAACGTTTTTTTATCATAATAAAACAATTTCATAATTCTGGTGTGCCATATCATAGAGCACAAATAATTCTTCTTCCCTAAGGTTTTGAATCATGGAACCCCTCCGATGCCCATAATTCGTTGTCGTTGCCTGGAAGGGGTTTCCTTTCACCGACCACATATTGACCTCCAGCCTGGACATGCCACCTTTTGACTCCACACTTTACGAGTTGCCTTGAGCCAAAACATGATTCCTTTTGATGAGCCTCCCCGACCAGGGAAGGCCTGTAATTTACCTGACTGACCACAACACTGAATCTGTTTACCCCTCTCACTGATAATACTACCAGCATAACCTACCCCACCCCCACCATACACCCACTGTCCACAGCCACCCTGAACAATGAGACATATGATGTCCAGAAGTTTCTTCCCTCAGGGTGTCTTCTTCTTTCTATTCACACAGATTAAGCACTAATCATATCATAACGTGCGTTCTGAGTGTCTGCCCTGTCATTATACCGGGGGCTTAACCCTCCTGCCCCCTGCCCCTAACCCCCTCCATCCTTTAAAGGCCGCATTCTACTTTAATGAGCTGTATCATATTGGCCACCACAACCCTCCAGAATGGATGCAGACCTGGCGAGTCTACATGTGCCAGCGTGCATCATGCTGACCCTCCAGGAGTGGGTCAAACCCCCAGGCTCTGCAAGTTATTTGAATACAGGACTGGCAAGCTATCCAGGGTTGAATTCATGCAGCAGCATACTAAAGGATTATAATGCAATAAATAACTATGCGGACCGTAAAGGGTTAACCCCTCCGCCCCACCCACTCCCCTCTTCTCCATGGTCCAGTAAGGGGCTAGCACATTAAGCTCCCTGGAGGGCCGGGTTGGGCTGGACAGGTAATAATAATACACAGTGGGTGTCCTGGCTTTCACTCTTCTCCAGGTAATCCCTAGTGTGTAGTTTATTTACTCCAGCTTAAGTACCAGGTTGCAGAAGCAGCCTCCAGGGGCTGGGAGCACAAAAGGAGATGGTTACAGGTATGGATAAGGACCCTCTGGAGACAGCATGGGCGTGGCCAGGGGTGACAGGAGGACAGTAGGGAGATGGAGGTAGGTGAGATGAGGGTTGGAAGGTGTATTTACATACAGATGATGGAAGGTATGGATTAAAGGCCAGGTCCAACAGACTGACTCTGTCTGGAGTCAAAATGATAAATTCACACAAACATATTTAGAAGTAATCAGACTCAAAATTATATATGGTTTTCAGAATAAGGTTCTCGTTTCCCTTTCCTGTCGATTGATGAATTCTAGCTTTAAAGTCAGTCGTTATAAAAGCAAATATGATACATGTAGATATGTTATTTAGTGAGAAATACACTTGAAATGATCACCAAAAGGAGATCGTCACTATAGCATTTATTTCTAAAGGATATCGATATTGTTATATGCTGTTCAAAAGCCACTGGCACTATAGGCGCCTATCTTGATTAGGGAACTATGCCAAGAGGGTATCCAAAAGTAAGGATTTATAATCTTTGCATCCTTTATGATAATCCATAATTATGTATATATAATAGAGTGCAAAATGTGGATAAGCATGATACATGCGATGTGCTAAAATCTGAGGGGATCTCTACAGGGACCTTAAGTAAATCCGATGTAGCTCATTAAACTCAAACATTGCAGTTCTTAAGGTGGGTCGCTACCTTTTGAATATGGACACACTGCGCAGGTATCTGCGCATATAGCTTAAATGGCTTAGAATAGCTGATATTTAATCACTGGGTACATATATATGCTGACTAAGCAATATCCAAAAATTAGACGATTTTGAGGAAAATTGAGCTTTATATTGGACTTTGAATATTTGATATATTTGTAGCCGATAATATTTGCTATTTTTGACACAAGTTAAAAAATTGGAATTATTAATCAATAAATCATTATCTAGATTGATATAAATGCCATTACATTGCTTGAAGTAACCAAAGATATGAAGAACAACCATTTTATACCCTGATTCTTGCCATATTAGCCAACATTTTAGGCATTAAATATAAGATTTTGACGATTTTTGCACTATTTTTTTAGGCCATGACTATTGACAGTTTGAACTGTCAATAACAGAATAAGATTCCCTTATTGACAGTTCGAACTGTCAATACCAGTACATAATTCCCTTATTGACAGTTTGAACTGTCAATAAGGGAAAAAGGATTCTCTTATTGACAGTTCCAAAAAGGAACTGTCAATAAGAGAAAATTATTCTGTTATTGCCAGTGTGAACTGTCAATAAGAGAATCATATCCTGGTATTGACAGTTTGAACTGTCAATAAGGGAATTTTATTCTGTAATTGACAGTTGGAACTGTCAATAAGAAGATTGATTTCTACTAATGACAGTTTGCACTCAATGGTGTACTAATGGCGCGAACCGAGTAGAAGTGTTTTCCTCGCTGGAGTTCCAAAATCGATTTCACGTATGTAAATAGTGAAATCCGAGCTTACAACTCGCGGACAAAACTTGTATAAAGGAACGTAGGACACACTGATATCAAACACATGGATGATAGCCCGTATATTTAGCCATATTTCGGTGTTATTTGCTGTGGAATGATAACTCGTAGCTGCCGACCGGACAAGCCACAAACTAGGTCACCGCCACTGCCGTCACGTATACAGGTAAAGCCTTTTGTTGACACCTCCCCGACCCCCACCCACAAACTCACAATGTCTGCAAAGAAAAATATTACGAGGGAAGACCTTGAGAAAGCAAACAATGACTTATTTGACAAAATTAAGTTAATGTTTAACCCACTTCAGACTGATATTACTGAGGTCAAAACCAAACTGTCAACGGCCGAGACCACGCTTGCCGAATTAAAATCGGGACTTGACACTTTTAAAACCAACACAAAAACATCATTTGATCGAGTATCTGAAGATGTAGGGTCACTTCAGTCAGAAAATAGGAACCTTACAGCGCAAGTAGCTGCCGGTAAAGAAAGGCAGAAGGGGTTGGAGGAGAGAATTGACAAATTAGAGAGTAGAGAGAGGCGTTACAATGTCATTATAAAAAACCTTGACGAGGGCAGGTACCCTGATCCACGCCAGGCCGTGACAACACTTTTCAGTGACATCAAAGCTAACATTCCAAACCAGTGTATTGATGGCGTGTTTCGGCTGGGTGCAAAGTATGAGCCTGCAAAAGGTCATAGACCAGTTCTGGTAGAATTTACCTTAAAGAGATTAAGGGGAGAATTGTACTCGAAAATCAAAGCCATTAAACCCATGCAGCAATGGACAGGTATTAGTGTCACAGACGACAATACCCTGCTGGATGAAAACAAACTACGTGACATGAGGGCTATCGCTACTACCTTGAAGGGTGACGGCAAGGAAGCTAGAGTACAAAACAAAACATTGGTATACAACAAAAACAAGTATGCTCACAAAGACCTGCATAAACTCCCCGAAAAGTACCACATGGCACAAATTAAAACCCCAAATGTGGCAGATGGCATCGCTTTCCAAAGCCACCACTCATATCTCTCAAATTTCTATCCCGCAGAATTCGTTTATGATGACATAGAATACACTAGTGCAGAGCAAGCCTTTGCACATACAGCAGCAATCACCTGTGAGGACGAAAAAACAGCAACCAAAATCTTGGCCACGGACGATCCCTACCAGATAAAAAGGTATGCTCATAAATTCCTAGATGACGAACGTTGGATACCGGTCAAACTTGAGAAACTTGAGGAAATTATCTTGTGTAAATTCTCTCAGGACAAGTACTGCAGACGTAGGCTACAAAAATCAGGAGATGCTAAACTATGGGAGGGAACAGTAGATAGCTTCTATGGTTGTGGTTTCTCCCTCTCTGACAAGGACAAAATCAGTGTAGATATCACAAAAGGCCAGAACCAAACTGGTAAAATCCTTGAACGAGTTAGAGACCAGGTCAATCTAGATTTCCCTGAAGATGCCTAACTACAAAGTACTACTACTAGCTGACAGTCGTGGTCATGGCCTAGAAACTCTAGTAAACAAAGAAATGTCCCGAAAAAACATGGAAAATGTTACTTTTAGTGTCATGGCTGAGTCTGGGCTAACTATACGTAGCACAGTGACCTATTTTGCTGATAGACTTGAGGCTGAATACTATGACCTAATAATCTTAATGGCGGGCGTAAACAACTTTACAAACCTGCATGAGAGCACACGTGTGACACCAAAATTTGATGATATGTCCCACATTGTAGACATCTTGACCAACCACTACACATGGACTCTTGACATCCTACATAAAATTACTGGAAGAGAGAACAATGTTGCTATTGCACAACTGATTGGCTTGGACATGGGTAAATGGAATGGTGTCCAAAATGAATTCCCTGTACACCAAAAAATGATTGAACAATCTTTAGTGTATTTAAACCAGGTCATAGCTAGCTTCAACACAGAATCACGTCTCTTTGGTCCATGGCTACTGAACACAGTTCACCACCGTCAGCAAGGTGAGCTGGCCCACGACTACAGAAACCTGTATGATGGGATCCACGCTAATCATTCCCTCAAGTGCATCTGGGCTGAGAAAATCGTGGACAGCATCATCACCAACAAAGCCAGGGCCACCACACCAACTGCAGTTAATTAAGTACCTTTATCTTTACACACACTTTCCTTTAATTAAAACATAAAATTTTTTAAATTCTAATTCCAAAAGTCTCAAGAGTCACTGGTAGTCGTAAAAACCTTACCTAAAATACATTTGAAAAAGAAATTATCTTCCGGTATATTCCACAACCTAATCATCCATAATATGTGATTGGCAAACCTTGGTGATTATCTTGTTGCATAAAACCGTCTTTACAAAAAATATATTTATATGAAAAAATTTAAACCAAATCAAGTAAAAATATGTCTACAAGTGCTTATATTACTAAAATACAATTAAATATCCGTAGCTTTTTCTGCAATTTTTTCACCAACATGTCAAAATTGGGTAAACAACATATACTTTCCCCATGTGTTTGGCAGAGGTAAAGTTAGTGTTGCCCAAAAGGGTCTTGAGATCGTAAAGTTTTCCTTTACCAAACCCAAGTGTGTATAAGGACCCTTGTAAATAATTAATCTATAAACATGTGTAATTTGCTATAAGTATGACATACAAAATAATTTGTAATAACACAAAGAATGGTGTAAAATGTAAATGTAAACGTTACATAAGAGCTGTATTAGTATCTTTTATGTACAAAGTATGTCATTACGTTTCTAATTATGAACGCTTTGTTATGAAATCTGTTAATCTAAATGTAAACTATTTCTTATTTTGATCCTAATCAAACTGTTATTTTGTATTCTAGTTTTATACATCGAACTGCCATGCTGGGCTAGAAACTACCGATACAAACGACAAAGACACTCTAAAGTTTACTCCATGGCGGTGTCACCACTAATACCCTAGTCAAGACTCATCCTAATTATGTGCTCATCCGACCCTGATCACCCAACAGATGAAGGTAGGATCAATCCAAACCTTACTTTACTGGGATTAATTCCCTCTTACTTTCTAAGTTTAGGAAGATTTAAGAACCCAGCTATGAGGCACTCTCATACTGAAGTTCTAAACCAAAGGTACATATATTAAATTCACATTTTTCCTACAAATTTGATACATAGAGTCATGAGGGCAACCTTTAGGGTAGTAGCTCTCATGACATACAAATACTGGTATTTTACAGAGAAATACTCTCAAAGAGTGGTGGCAACCACACCCATTTTCTATAAGCAAGGTATAAGTCCACCAAGGACTAGCCACTCACACTCAAATGACTAGTAGATTTCATAGACAAGGTGTAAAAGGCTTTCATCTGACTCACCTGAACACTCGAAGTATTAGCGCGATAAAGTCATTTGACCTTTTCAGGACCTTTCTTCTGGACACAAATGTTTCTTTGGCAACGGTCTCAGAGACCTGGTTCACACCTGATATTCCTGATTACAACCTTTATATTCCAGGATATACAGTGTCTCGTGTTGATAGAGAACACCTGACCCCTGAAGGCAGTTTAAAAGCTGGTGGAGGTCTAGCGTGTTACATAAAAAATGGTATTATTCATTCAAACTCAGTCCTATCTCACTTGAATGTCAGTACAAAGGACATCGAAATTCAATGGATACTGGTAAACGATCCAACCATGAAAGATCTTGTTGTTTGCAATGTTTATAGGCCACCAAATGGATCGGTTGCCAAATTCCTAGAAGTTCTAACAAACAAAATAGACCTATTAGATACCTATAGACAGAAAGAGCTCTATTTTCTGGGGGATATGAATATAAACCTATTAAAGAAAGATACTGACAGTAGGGATCTGCTGAAACTAATGAAATTAACAGGATGTAAGCAATACATCAAAGATCCAACAAGAGATACAGGAAAATCTCCTCCTACATTGCTGGACCTGATTTTTACAAACTCTGAACATATCACTGACAGTGGTAATTATGTGGTGAACATTTCAGACCATGATCTGGTATATGCTACTAGACTGAAACAATTTGACAAAAAAGAGAAAACTAAGTTCAAGGGGAGGTCCTATAGAAAATATGCTAAGACACTGTTGGAAAGGCATTTAATAAATGAAAATTGGGATATTTTCTGGGAACTTGACGATCCAGAAGCCATGTGGGAACTTGTTGAATTATCCATAACTAGATTCCTAGACATAGTCTGTCCAATCAAAGACTTTTATTTTGCAAAAAAGAGAGACCCTTGGATAGATGATGTGTTGGCAAAATATCTAAGAGAAAAGGATGCACTCTTACGCAAGGCGAAGCGTACCAAAAACGAGGATGATTGGAATATAGCGGTATTTCATAGAAATAGGGCAAAGAGACTTCTGGCCTTAGAGAAAAAAGAATATTTTGAAAAACTCCTAAAAAAGTACAAAAAAGACTCCAAAAAATACTGGCAGACTATAAATACTCTCAACAAACCAAAGCAGCAATCAACCCCCATAAACCTGATTGATCAAAATTCCAAAACCCCGGTAGACATTGAAAAAACAGCAGATTTTATAAATGATTACTTTATAAATATTGGCCCAAAATTAGCTAGCAAATATGACAGACCATGGAAGCCTCCTCAGAAAATGTGGGATTCCATCTTCGATCTACAGGAAATTAACTTAGAACAGCTCAAAAAAATTATAAATAAAATAGACACCACTAAATCCTCAGCAGTAGACAACATCTCTTCCCAAGTACTTAAAGACACTTTCCTAATTCTTCCACATCATCTACTTCAGATAATTAATAAGTCAATCTTAAAGCATAAAATACCTAGTAAATGGAAAATAGCAACAGTAGTCCCCCTCCAAAAGGAAGGTAATACAGCTGATGTAAATAACTTAAGACCCATATCCACTTTACCCCTACCTGGCAAAATCTTAGAAAGGGTTGTTTTTCTTCAAACATCTGAGTATCTAATTCAACACAATATTTTGACAAAGCATCAATCAGGTTTCCGAGCAAATCACTCAACAATTTCAGCTATAGGGGACTTCACAGACGATATTTATAAAGCTATAAACCATGGTAATATAACCCACACAATATTCATAGACTTTTCCAAAGCTTTCGATACAATAAACCACTCAATTATGTTAAAAAAACTTTTATATTTAGGATTCAAAGAAAATGCCATAAACTGGTTCAAGGACTACCTTTATTTAAGAAGTCAGAAGATAGTAGCTAATGGAGTAATATCATCCTCTCAACAAATCACATGCGGAGTCCCCCAGGGTTCTATTTTAGGACCACTAATGTTTTTACTCTATATAAATGACCTGGAAGATTGCTTGAAATATACTAAGTATAAGTTATATGCTGATGATACAGTGTTATATATTTCTACCCCCATAAACTTTGATGCTAGTCAGATGCTAAATGCTGATTTACAAAATATGTCCAATTGGTGCCAGGAAAATAAGTTAACTATAAATGTAAAAAAGACTAAGTATATGGCAATAGCCTCCTCCTCAAAGAAATTAAAGAAACTAAGGCAATATAACATTCTGTTAAATGGGGAAAAGCTAGCCAAAACTACTGATTTCAAATATTTAGGAATAACTATAGACAACTGTCTTAACTTCAATAAACATGTACAGAATACCTCACACAGTACGGTACACAAAATATTTTTGCTAAATAGATATCGGTTTTATATTGATCAAAACTCCAGTTCTAAAACTTATAAGACTATGATTCAACCACTTTTCACATATGGGAATATAATTTATTCAGCTACTAACAGCAAAAATCTGGATCACCTACAGAAAATTCAGAACAGGGGTTTAAGAGTCTGTGTAAGGCCCGAGGCTAGAATAAGTATTGAAGCATTACACAAAGAAACCAAAACCCACTTGCTAGAAGATCTAGCAAGAAAGGATATGCTATGTTTTGCATATAAAAGATCAAGAAACCCAGCACATCTAGATATGAGACCCATACGAACAAGGTTGCATGATTTTCCAGTGTTGAAGGTGGAGTCAAGGATTACAACCAGGTATCAGAAGTCGGTCCAGTTCAGGTCATATCAGGCTTGGTCAAAAGCAGCATGTGAGGTGAAGTCATGTGAAAGCTACACCAAATTAAAATCTATGCTTAAGTCTGAACTTGATGCCAAGTTTAAATAGATACTTTCTTTTGGTTGCCACCACCCCAGTCATTAGTTATCTTATTTTTTCATATACACTAATAAACCATCATCTCATAACTAACATCGACATGGATTTGATGATTCATAGCCAGTCGCCTAGGCAGGCATAACAAACCCTCTTGAGTACTAACACAATTTAGTTATCTATACTCGAAGATCACAGCTATTGTTAAAGAAGTCAGTAATCAGGGAAAACATTCTTCATACGGCTGTTTGTTGGTAATACAGGCAATAGCCTTCATCAGACAGGATAAATAAACAATTAAAAAAAAATAGCCGGCCCACCTTGATCTAGCTATTGACAGTTCAAACTGTCAATAGTGGAAAAATTTCCTCTTATTGACAGTTCAAACTGTCAATGGTGGGATATTTCTCTCTTATTGACAATTCAAACTGTCAATAGTGATAGATGATACTGTTATTGACAGTTCTTCAGCAAACTGTCAATAGTGGGAATTTCTTCTCTTATTGACAGTTCCTTACCATTACTGCCACAAACCTGAGAACACAGAAATCGATTTTGACGGGAAAAATCGATTTTGATGGAAAAATCAATTTTGAGGGAAAAATCGATTTTGAGGGAAAAATCGAAAAATCGATTTTTAGTGCAAAACCGATTTTTAGTGCATAACCGATTTTGGGTGTAAAACCGAATTTTGGGTGCAAAACCGATTTGGAGGGCAAAACGGACTGTGTGGGCAAAATCACTTTTGGCAACAAAAAATAACACTTTCGGTGAAAAAAAACTTTTGGGGAAAAAATACTGTTGGTGAAAAAAACTATTTTGCCACAAAGAAACACTTTTTGATTGTAATGTCAGTGGGAACTGTCAATAAGGCAGAAATATTCCACTATTGACAGTTCGCATTAGGGACTGTCAATAACCAGAATAATTTCCACTTTTGACAGTGTGAACTGTCAATAATGGAAATATTTTCCACTATTGACAGTTCGAACTGTCAATAGCCGTTTTGATTTTGGCCCTTCAAAGGCCAAAAAACCTAAAAATATGCCCGGGACCCCCTATCAAAAGCACTTCTATATGTTAGCAAATGATCTTAATTATTTTTTGAGAGAGTTTAAAATTTTTTTGTTAACTTTGATTACTATTTTTAGCTAATAAAGCTACAAAATAATGAAAATTTATTCCTATTCTTTCCGGAAACATCATATTTTTACCCAGAATGCCATTGCATACAACTGTAAAATTATTTTTGCAGTAAAGTGGAACATATAGGCGTTTCACATGTGAAGTTTTACATTTCTGTGCATAATTGTTGATATGAAAAAAAATCATGGAAGTTTTCACATTTTTTTCATTTTTTTTGTGAAAAATGAAAATACTTTAATTTTTCAAAATTCTGTAACCTAAAAAGTAGCTCGGGACCCCCCATTTTTCTTTTCATTTTCCGATTTTATATGATCTAGACTGCATGTAGGAAAAAAATAGAGAGATTCTGTTAACTTTGATCAAAGGGTAGCGACCCACCTTAAGGTTATGGCTGTGTCTCACAACCTTGGGCCATTGTTTTTGTCTCTGACCGGGTGCCGTCTCTGACCAGGTGCCGTCTCCGACCAGGTGTCATCTTATCCTAGCGTGTCAGTATTATCAGTGTGGTAGGTTGTCCCGAAATTATATATTTATTTGATCTTCCAATGCAGTGCTGGCAAATTACTTGCCGGCACTGCATCTGTGCATCACAATGAAGGTCCCGGAGTGTACCAACCCTGTAGGATGAGCATGACCCAGCTAGCATAGTTACGTTGGGCCAACGTTGGCAATGGTTGGCACCGTCGCAGGCAATAATTTTACGTTGTGCCAACGTTGTACCAACGTTAGGAAATTTATGCTATACCAACGTTGCAATGTTGGGTGAATGTTTGCGCCTGACGTTGGTACAATGTCAACATAATGAGAGTTGGCATAACGTTGGCCCAATGTTGGCCCAATGTTGGCATGCTGACGTTGGCTCAAATGGAATGCCGCCGGCCAAAACTAAGTTGTGCCAACGTTGAAATGCCAACGTTGGCACAATGTTGGCATATTAATGTTGGACCAACGTTGCATGTCCAACCTCCACTAGAGAGCATGAAAGGTTGTCAGAAGAGATTTTGCCCAGCAGGTCCTTTATCTCTCATCATAAGTGGCCATTAATTGGGCCCCACGTGTGTTATATAGGTTTTAAATGCCAGGGATATTCCATTCATATGCTATAACATACTTAATTACCAACTTTCCCGGTGACATAACGAAATGCAGTAACATTGCCATGAGGACACCTTTTTTAAGGTTATGGTGAGTATATAAGGTCTAAAGGATGGGATGGCTGTCAGTCACCTCTGGCCCCTTTAAGCTGATATAAAGGTGAAATGCAAAGACAGAAATGGTTGTTTCTAACCTGATTCTTGTCTTTAGCAGAATAAATCACAATTTAGTGATCATTAATACTCTATATGAGCATGATACAAAGTTAGAATGGAAAACCTGTTGGCAAAAACTATGTTGTGTCAATATCTGCACCTGACGTTGGTACACTATCAACATAATGACAGTTGGCATAACGTTGGGCCAACGTTGGGCCAACGTTGGCATGCTGACGTTGGCTCAAACGGAATGCCCCCGGCGAAAACTACGTTGTGCCAACGTTGGCATGCTGACGTCAGTCCAACCCTCAACTACGTTGAGCCAACGTCAGGATGCTAGCTGGGGATGTTTGCATGCAGCACAGGCAAGTTACCCACCAGGCAAGCATCCAAGCATTCTGGTGAGAAAATGGCCATGGGGTGTTAAAGTTCTACCGTATGCTGCCGGATAAAAATTAGAGTTAAAAAGATGTTTAAGTTGAATAGAACGGTGCTTCTGATCTATATCTCTGATTTATTGAGACTTAATGTACTTAACATATTATTATTTAAAATGCTTTTGATATTGCTATAAAATACTTGTAGAGCCATCAGTGTTTTATCAGTTGTGTTGATTCAGTATAAATATTATATCAATTGACACATTTCATCCCAAGTTAGACATGGTAATGCATTATCTGCAAGGAGATGGTTCCATTATCAAGTATATTTTTCATATCTTGTAACGTGCTGATTATGAACATGTACAATAATTTTCCTTTAATATTTAAATATAAAGCTTATTACATACCATACTTGTTAACATATGGGGTTCGAATAGGCACAATTCTCTTATGAGACGTAGACTGCTGGCGACCAAATGAATGCCTGCTATTCGCATGTAAGCTTTGCTTACTTGTGTAGCCATAGGTACGACTACCATATCCAAACGTCTCACACAGTAGCCCCTGATGGGTCACTGAAATCACAAGAGAACAGAAATTCTTATTTATGTATGTCTTTCTAATAAAGTCTATCATTAAGAACCAATTCCAAGTAATACCAATTTGCTGTTTCCTATTATTACTCACCGACTATGATAATGCACAAAATCTGCTGCAACATCGCCATGCCTCCTCCTTGTGGGTTCAGACCTCGATGAAATGAGGATATGCCTTTTTATATGTGTGCGTATGCATTATTAGATTATGTATTTATATAGACCTGACCTGACCTGACCTGACCTTGAATACATACCACCTGCTCTTCCACTAGAGGCCCTCATAATTATAAATATAATTGAGGGAAAAACGGGATAGGACTTCTGAAATATGAATATGATTTGTATATTTTCTCACTACAGAGTCTTTTACATTGGATTTATCATATACTATCCTTATGATCATCTGGACAGATTGAAACAGTAATGCTAGGAGTGTTTGGTAATTAAAACATGCAATATGTGAAATACAGGAAAACATCGGCTATTGGTTTGATTATGCAAAATAGACCAAAATAAGCTACATCAAAAGAATAGACACAATTACTGTGGGTGAGAATTCACGCTTAAGTATTGTCAGTGTTTCCTCCATGTGCCAATTTTGAACTTGATCACTGAGATCTCAGTACATTCAATCTGGTGGATTCCTGCCATTTAGATTGCTCTTATAAAATTTAATGATAAACCCAAGGCAAAAGTATAACTGTCAATATTTCCTTGTAGTAGCATCAGGCAGTTTTGCCTCATTTTCGATATTAGAGTATAATTGATTTGATTCCGATTTTGTGTGCAGTCACTCATTTTTAAATCTAATCATTTAAAGAGTCAACTCTGACCTACTATTCTCTGAATCGAGTCAAGGTTGTTGGACTCTATATACAACGGGGGTCAACACTCCTTGATGCTAGGCAGTCCCTTTAGACTCCTAATTGGGAGTCACTGTGATTATACTTCTATTTCCTCTATATATAGACCATGACTTGTCTCCATATCATTTCCCTTTTACTGGTTTGCCAAGGCTAAATAGAAAAAAAGGTTTGTTTCAAATCACCAGACAAGCTGTGCCTCTCAAAACAGGGACAACCCTACGTATATTTATCCAATTTTCAAAGAGAGATCTGCATACTTTTGGCTTTTTTGGGCAATTTTCGAGTTCATGTAGAGGCTGGTTAATACTTCCATTTGATACAAATCTGAACTACTTTCATCCAATGTTACATGACACACATATATTGACAATTATGTATGCAGCATCTGCGTGACTTCTATGTCTATAATACAGACTGTTAAATACTAATCCATATACCTGGGTAGGGTCGGACGATGTGTCTTGCCTCCGCTAAGTACATGCAGTCTCAGGCCCCGATTATAATAGTAGAGTCTGACCAAACTCATATAAAAAACTTGTCTCCCTAACTTGCCCTCAGGAGTTGACCAATCAAATCCTGTACACCAATTCCTGTGCACAGCCTGACAGGAAGTAACAATCTAAATACAGCAGTTACACCAGTCCCATTTGCAGCCCTTGTGGCGGAAAAAGGTACTGGTTGAGCGAGTCTGAGTACATGCAGATCTGAATAGGCCAGCTTTTTTGTTTCCCTGGTATGCCAGACTGACACTAATTTATCTACCCTTTATACAACTGTTAACCCGTAACATTCACACTCCTAATGAATAAATGTTTGATACTAACCAAACACACCATGAGTGAGCATATCCCAGCTGTATGCCTACGCGTGGTCCTTTATAAGGACCACAAGTAGGCATGCAAGCTGGGATTTGCTCACGAGTTGTGTGTTTGTTTTATTATACCTAGCATATGATAGTCATACCTCTTAAAAGAATAAATTAACAATTATGTGCTGATTATTTGTAAAAATCGGCATCATAATCGGCGATCGACGATGTGTTTTGATTTCTACCGGGTAGTTCTCATTTCGACCAAAAGGTGTCTCTCCGATTTTAATACAGATGTGGGCGTAAAAAACTTATTTCCCGTCCGATTTACATTCTGTAAAGTTCTATACTCATGCCTACATATAATCGCCAGCTATTTCTTTCATAAAAACATCAGAACATTGCTGCTTTTTAACAGAAAATCGCGATCGTAATCGGCGATCGACGACCGATTGTTGAATAATTGCAAAAATGAATCCTGCACTCTGATTGGTCAACAGCTGGTCACGTGACCTTTCTCAATACGCCCACTGGGTGGGCGTATTGGTGCAATACGCCACTGGAGTGGACGTATAGGTTTCAGTGGTTAAGAGATTGGACTATCATATGCTATAATGAGCTTGTTGTATGTTAATAACCACCGAAGACTAGTTACGGCTGCAACTCTCAGATGGGGCCATAGGCTGTCTGAGAGTTACGGATAGAAGGGTCACTTTTCTACTGGTTGTGCATATCCTTACCAATCATGTAGATTTCTACACCCAATCAAGAATACTTAATTAGGTGAAGTGAAATGTACAAATTGGTAATCATAGGCATGTCTAGACCAATTGATGGGTGGCATCAATGCAGTAAAGGCTTCCTGCCTGCAAAGACTACCCTCTTCAAAGTCCTCTAATGTGTAGAAATGATTAATAAACTAAAGATTCTAAAAATATACAAAGGTGGGGAATAAGTTTAAGGTGGTCACTATGCAGCATCATCCCTATAAATGACATATTAAGCACAGGGGAATGCGAGGAAAAAAGTCCTCGCAAAACCAGAGCTTTTACTGCACCAAGTTCCTATACCCACAACGCTAGTGGCCGTGGGTATGGAGCCTATACTACCGATGACATGAATATGATGCTCTCTCTCGCTCTCCCATTCTCAATACAGATGAACTATAAGTAAATTACATGTGGAAAACGATCGGAGCATCTGTTACATAGTTTTATACGTATTATCCTACAGTGGGTTATGAATTCACCATTTACCAGTTCAAGTTTTCAGCTTTACAGCTGGGATGCTTTCGTTATGCTATGTATAGAGCAGTATCTGATGCCCCACATTTAGCATATTTAGCATCGATCTTGGGATTAGAACCACTTCTTTTGACCAAACCCATTGGGGCATGTACATGTACCTGATGTATGTAAGTTCACATCACCATACCCTCCTCTATACACCAGGGTAATAGGTGTCAGGGGAGGAGGTGTCAGCTGATGTGAAGTATTGGCCACAGGTACAAGGGGGGAGGTGAAGGAGCAGACAGGGGGAGGGCTCCACGCCAGGATCCTACTCACTTTATGTTGTCAGGGTGAGGGTCATGTGACCCACCCCTCTGGTGTCAGGTGCTTGGGGGTAATTAGGAATTTATTATTTTCTATTACAGCTGAAAGTTTGTACAATGGCGGGGTGGTGGGAGGGCAATGGAGTCAGGAGACACAGGGAAAGGTAGGAAACACTGTAAATTATGTACGTGTGATAGCCTTGATCATGTGCCGGGTGTATCCTTGTTGATTGCTGTTAGATTGGTCCCTTATCTACCAAGGAGGACAAAATCACAAACTACTTTGTATGCACTTATTGAATATAGGCCCTAAGGTCTGCAGACATGTGTTAAATTTATGATTACTTATTTAACCATCAAGACCCCAGCTTAATTCTATGGCTCTTTTCCTCAGAATTTATGGGAATTTTACTAAAAAGAGGTCACTAATAGGTGACGTCATTTGTGAACGTTCCCATAGAGGGATAATGATTTTAGACTTTGCAAAATGGTATCCCATGGTATCCCATATATGTGCATAACCATTGTACTGGGCACTGGTGTGTTGATCGCTATGGTTCTAACTAAACTAAAATTCAGTTTGGCTTAGAATTTTATTTCACAAATCATAGATCTATATAATTCTTTTAACATTTTGCAAGAACGGGGTATATCACAAATCATCTGGCCGACCTAAGGAAGTCACCTGGGGGAGGCATATAGCCCTATATATTACCTCGCATACATTTTATGTTGTGTATTCTCTAGACCATATCTTCATGTAAGTAGGAGAGCACCTAGATTGCCCTTTTTAACTTTTGACACTGAATTATTAGTAGCTGTATCTCAAAAGTTATTATTTCAAGTATGTACACCGTGTATGCGACTATAATTTATGTCTACAGTAGTATACTAGTAGAAGTTAGTGGTTCAGACCACGTTCATCTGACTCAGAAAAAAAACGTTGAGGACGATATGACCTACAGAGTAGCAACAGCAAAAGAAGTGCAATATTATCATGGGCATGCCTAGGAATTTGATAAGTGGCGAGGGGTCCACGTAATACCGAAGTAAACATACGCATTATGCATGTAGGGCCTACAATTCTTTTCCCTTGAACTCTGCCCCCCCCCTCTCTACCCCCCCCCCCATGTCCATGCGCATATAACATTCTCTTCCTTCAGAAAATACCATCATCTCAGATAGTCACCTCCTTGACCATGGCAGCCGAAGAGACGCCATCTTTGATTAGTTCAGACTGAGGTGTGTCGACGGTGAGGTGACACTTCTCGCCTGGTGCGGTAAATCACGTGAAGGCACGGCACCTGACGCCGCCATGCTGCTTGTGTTGACAGTCGCTGATTTGAGGCGGCGCCAGACGACATTTAGACTCTGTGTGGGTGGGAAAGGTGAGCCTCTGCCATCTGGGTGACGGCTCAGGCCTTAAGGTATGGGCAACGGCTCCTATTATCGCCCTCTCGATTTCCAAGGTATGAAGGAATAGGTTGCCACCCCTATTATCACCCTCTAGGCTGTACAGTTTTATGGTATGGGCAGCATTGCCCATTATCGCTCCCAGTGTATGCCCATAGGGCTCAAACTTCTGGACGACGTCAATTATCACTCGCCTTTAGGCTTGGAGGTATAGGTAATTTCTCCTATTATCGCCCTCCATCCTAGGAGCACGTGGATCTATGCTCTGTATGCAATGTCATGCCAGCTGTGATGGGTCTGGAAGAGCCCAAGTCCACTGAGGTAGAAGGAAGAGCCATTACATTTTCCCCAGTCCAATCTTCTCCACTCACTCTCCCATTTCGCTTGTACCCAAAGCGTGCCCTGACAGAGGATCAGTTCACCAGAACAAGCGTTCACATCTCGGGGTGGACCACGAGATTGCACGTGATCGCGGCGAATTACAACTGGGAACCATTGAGAAGGCCTCTTTCCCTAAGGCCATTGTAATTTTAGCAAAGGTAAACGTAATTCCCTGTAAATTGCCATCAATTTGGGATGTTTAGGGAGTATTTATGGCCTCATAAGATTATCCTGTTTTAAATTTACTTGTCATTCCGATCTGCACGCAGTAGTAAAAAGGGAATCTCTAAACGATCTTCAATAGAGAGAAATACTATGATTACAGATACACAAGGCAAGGGAATGTCTATAAACTATGTACTTCTGAACAATTGGCATGTTTGTGAACAAACCATCCTTTTTACAACTTTCTTCGTTGTGTATGCAAAGTATGGACATAAAATGCGTACTTTCCATCAGATGACGTCCTGTAAAGTACACTCCACGTGGTATATCAAACATCTGTCCACACCTATAGTTAAGGTTCGTCTTGGAGACAAGAGAAAACATATATTTACAAAAGGAGTACTGAAGTTATTATAGATAGATGCCCAGCAAAGTTGTGTTCATACTTTTCACACCAAGAGCAGTGTGCTAGAAATGCGCAATATTGGTACCAGGGGTCACATAATCATTGTGATTGTTAGGAGCATAATTATATGAGACTTTACAAATTGACATTACTTTTGTTGGGCATGTAGCCTACATTATACCATTGTTAAATGGGCGCTTGTGTGGATTAGCTATAAGCATATAGCTATAATAAAATTCCGCTTGGCATTGATTTCAAGAAACACATAACATCAATAACGCCCTGAAATACCTCACAAATTATAACATATCACAAATATCATGATTCCCCATATACGTGCCTCTACATGGGTAAAATTCGACACGTGCGACACGGCGACACGGGGGTTTTAAAAATCGACGGACACAGCAAAATAAAGGATAAAAATCGACCTGCAGACATTTTTCTCTAAGTTCTTATATACCTAAAATTCGACACGCCGACACAGCCTATCTTGCTAAAAATCGACACGGCGACACGGTAAAAGAATAGGGTACCCATGTAGAGGCACATATACCCCCTCCCCTCACCCCCAACCCTCCAAACTCAGGTTTCCCCTCTCTTGCCCCATCTGTGGCTGTCTCTTGTAGTGGGTGTCGCGTGGATCCCCTGCGGCTGGTCGCGCGTCGTGGGGTGCAGGAGATGGGTGTGTAGGTGAGGTAGGTAAGGAGGGGACTCCCTGATCAAGGAGTTATCTGTTCTGGAGGTAGCCAGGCGGCAACCAGGTATAGGCAGGCAGTGAGCCGTGCCTGGTACAGAGGCTACATCTCCAGGGTGGCCATTATACAACAACTGTTGGGGTATAGGTAATTTCTCCTATTATCGCCCTTCACCTTAGGAGCTAGGAGATCTGTGCTCTGTGTGTAATGTCAGGTGTGTTTGGAGGATGTAATTGCAAGGTGGGTGGTACTTTCAGGAGGAGTTTGAGGGGGGGGGGGGGTGAAGGGGGGGGGGGGGTACAGTAAACGTCTATACCTGGGGATGCTATGGTTGTTCAAATTGGAAACTCCTGATATGAAATCCTATAATTATTGTCTGATTCTAGAAACCCTTGATGGCAATTTCTTTTTGCATTGTTAACTAAACGTTATTGATATAAGTTTAATTAATAACGTTTATTTCACTAAACCAAACTAGAAGGAAATAAAGTTGTATATTATCTTACCAAAATCACTGGGACTATACTACTGATGGCAATAACAACTCTTCAAACCTTAATCTCAATGGCAAGTGAGAAATAAATTCATTTATGAGTGTAATACGAGGAAAAGAATGACACAAAGGGACATTTGTTGTGGAGCTTATTTCCCTTATACATTGTGTACATGAGATAATTGAGACATCCAGAAAATAGAGGCATAGACAGGAAATGTTACATGTGTGACTGACTCCCGTAGATCAAGACGGCAGTGTAGCTTCAAACAGCTGACGTCATGTATAGAGACATGACGACACGTCATGCCTCAGGCCTCCTGACGTACCTGACGTTATCTCACCTGTGTAGGGTGATCATTACCTGCGCCTTATCAGCTTATCTACAGGTGAGATAAGGCTCTCAGCTTCCTCAGGTGTCCACAGGTAAGGACTGACACGATACCCCCAGACACCCTAGGGGGTGCAGGGACACTATCAGGTGAGGTACACGGGAGGAGGGGGGGGGGGGGGTGGTGAGAGGACGGTGTTAGGCCAACAATTATTGTGTTTCAGTCAACATGGTAAAACCAAACTAGGGTAGGCAGACCAGAATTACTCTTTTAAATCGCAAATTAATCGGTTACATTACTTTTTGTGTGGTAATTACCTTTTATAGAAGATGAACACTTTGAACAAATGTAAACATTACTTGTATCACCCAGAATAATGTATGGTCAGCCCTGATTTGTTTGGTAGGCTATAGGGTTCCCCAAAACAGAATTTTCTTTTAGGGCATGCTTCACAAAAGGTAAGGGCGAGCGGATGGGGGCTAGGGTAGGAGGCAGGGGCACAATGGGGTGTTGGTGATGGAGAGGGATAAAGGTATTAAAGGAGACGGGGATCAGATGAGGGTTAACCAAGATAGAGGGGTAAAGGGGGATGGGGGGTTAAGGCGTGGGAGGTAGTCAAAGAAGCAAACAAATAGAGGATGTATGGGCCTTTGGTTAAGAATGTTAAGTATAACCTCACAATATATTACATTGATTGATATTACATGAGACCTAACAGAAAAGGGGAAAATGAAATAGGCAAATCATTATTTCTGATTCATTAGCATTGAGCATTGGCAAATAAAGGGCATGGACCACTGTCTATAGCTATGTGTTACTAGTTATTCTTTTGAGCAAAAAGGAGACATGTTATAGGCGGAAAAGATCTGGGGAACTCCCTACAGGGGTTGTTGGTCACCCTCAGGCCCCTGCTTCTTCCCTCCTCCCCCTGATTCACATTTTTACTCAGTGAACTTACCTGGCTATCCCCAGGGGGCCTAGAGGAAGACAATTAAATTTGTTTTTGAGCACAATTTGTCTTCAGAATGGCTGTGTGTTTGGTCTGCTGACAAGTGGCCTGTGGTCTGTGTGGTAGGAGGGTGGGGTAGACAGTTTATAGAACTAGGTATACACAGTCTACCTGATAAGGGACTATTGGTGATAGGATCAGCATGATCTCAACACTGTACCCGTTGACCAACCTTTAGGGTAATCATACTAACCTACTGACATTTTGGTCTCGGCAACAGTGTCAGAACTTCCAATTTTGTCCTTCTTGTACACTTTGAAATAGGACTTTAAGTACCACATAGCTAGTTTAACAACTTTACAATCGAGACACCTATTTACACTTTCGTTGACTTAGAACACATTTTAACACCAAAAAAGTCTACTAAGTAGCTTGTACTAAAATGGATATACAAATCTATGGGTTCCGTATATATATTATATATAATATGCAGCGCGTATGATAAACCCTGCTTTCTCTTTTTAATAGTTCAACAGTTGTGAAATACCATTGGTTCTTTATACAGCAGATTTCTAAATCAAAGAAAGACGCTGTTCGCTCTATATTCATCCAATCTCTCACAATATCCAGATCTGCATGATCAAAGGTTGACGAGTATCTCCTCTAATTCATGTCAACATAAAGATGTAAGTATCCAAATTACCCCATTTTTTCGAACAGTTAAGATATACTTATCCACTTGTTTTAATGTGCAGCTTCAAAATACCCTGATCATGGGCTACTTCATGCTGGCACGTGTAGGAAAGGCTACAGTTTTTATTACAGAAAATGCATTGTAATTTTTATCGCCGGCACCCAGGAAATACATGGTCCTCACGCACACATAACGACGGTTGCATGACATTAGATGCCTTTATGATTCAAAATTCTTGTCAACCTCTCTTTAACTCCCCCTTCTCACTTCGGGTGCTTGATGGCCATTCAACCCCTGGTTGGTATATTATATCCTTGCACGTGCACGTCTTTTGGGTGGCGTTCCACCTTTTAGGTTTATGTCTCTCCAACGGTCCCTGTTGGGTAGACATGTACGACATGTTGCAGCACATCTCAGCTGACCCCTGCACTTTAAACTGTATGTCATCATGATGTGTGCTCCTGCTAATGTGTTCAGTATAATTCTGTTATCAGGTCGTTTTTGAAAATATGAAAAATATAAAATCTCATATAAAAATATAATATATGATTGTGTAGGCAACGCCTTTCGGTTATTTTCTTGAGGCTGTTGAACCTGTTAAAATGAGATATTTCAAGACATATGATTCCGCCATTCCCCTAACACCTAGTAAAGTAGAAAAGTGCATAGAAAATGGCAAGGTTGGCCCAGCTTTGCTGGCATTCACATTCAGAAAGATGACCCAACCCAACTGGTTCCAGGTCGCAAGGTCGTGGGCGCTCCCACTACCCATCCCCCTTCATACACACACCCTCACTCTGTAATTCCACCTTATTTTAACACCGAATGGGGGAGAAACCACCAAGTGACTAAAGATACTTGTGTACTGCACGCGATAGGCTACCATGGACGCGCTCAACACGTGGACCACGAGGGAACAAGGCGGGAAGCTGGGGTATTCTGGGTAGACGCCATATGTTCATGCCCTCGTTCTGGTTTATCAGACATGGGCACGTGACTCCTGTGTCTACCCATAAGCCACTGCGTCTTAACCCGTTAAAGACCGCATAGTGCTTGAATGTTTGATGCGCATGATGGACATAAGGTATGGATGCAGCCCTGGCGAATAAATCACCAGGGCTGCATTCATGCATCATGTACGCGATTGCAACACTCCCAAAGGGTCAGAATGATGAACCATCAGCAGCGAGTTACTCGCAAACAATGTATTGATGCATCATGTAGATACATGTTGCGTTCAGGCTAGAGACCATACCTTAAAGGGTTAAAGATCTCGTGCAGACCTCCAAGACAAACAGTAAGGAACCAGCGTGGTCACAGGTAGCGTGCATGCACGCCGCACTGCACGCCGGGTCTTCCTATTATTGGTAATCGCGTGCAATTACGTGAAGCCGCGTAAAAACTCGTCTTCAAGCGTGAAATCACGAGATAAGGTGGTGACATCACGTGACCTCCGTGGGGGGTCAGCACGTGTCGGGGGGTCACCTGACTGGGGCTGGTACCAAGCTGGGGCCACCAGGTGGCGGCACCTTTGATACTGTGTCTTATAATGGGCGAGTTGTGGGCGATAATTGGTGCATGTGGTCGTAGACTTGACTGGGAAGTGAGCGATAATACGTGCATGTTACACAGGCGCTGATTACAGAGCTCTAGGAGGTCATGGTTTACTGAGTTTACACCTTAGGCGTCAATGTCTACACCAAAGACCATGTAAGGGATGTCCAAACTAATATGATGAGAAGATATAATAAATTTGAAATGTGTGGACGGTGTCACTTTAGTGGGAGATAATGTGGTGTCATGAATTTAGTATCTTGTAATTTGGTCCTCAGAAGATGTCTGAAGCATGCTGTCCGTTAGAAATGATGATTTATTATAGTTTGACAGTTTATGTCCTCATAAGTCTGGGTAATAACATTCAAGTTTTCAGAATCAAAGGAAAATAACTTGCTATGAATTTTAGTAAGAGTAAGAGACCATACTTACAGACGAGCCCCCCCCCCCACCTCCCTCAAAACCCCTATTCATATTTAGAACACCGAAGAATCCTTCATTACCAGAATTTATCTAGTTGAGCTCTGCTTGTGTGGGGAAACACACATGTGCGATACACAGAATCACCCAATCAACATTTTTCTGCAGCTAGTTTTGGACTTCAATTTTCAAACAGAGGCAATCACAACCACCACTTGAAAGCAGGATGTGGGCAGACCCCCTTTCTAACTACCCCCAATCCCTCACCTGTGCCACAACCCAACATACGGCGCAATTTTAAACCCATTTCCACTTCTCTCCTCAGTGAAGTGAGAATGTGCCTCCACTGTTGTGACGTGGTGGACAGGACATTAAAATAATATGTTGGGGACACGCCCTGGGGCAGTTCCCTTCAAAGAATAGTGTGCATGGATTAGGGGAGGGGTGTGGAGGATAGTAGGGGTGGTGGGGGTCCATGGAGGCTGAGGTGTGGGGATAGAAGCTAAGGGTGAGAGCCAAATGCAAATTTGTAAAGATTTTGTTTCAGGTAATCTGACCCTACCCGACATAATGAGGCCAACTCTGTGTTTTCTTTTTAATTTAACCGTTTACTTACCTTATAGCATTGTGTATCATCTTTAAATTTTTGCCGTGTATACAGCACTCTGAATTCTGAACTCTTGCGTGATTAGTAATAATTGAAGAATACTCTAAACATAAAAATGCATCTGAGTTACAACAATTGCATAACCTACATAACCTGACAATGAAACTTGAAAAACACCCAATTCGTTCAGCCTTTTTTTTTGGAGGTGTTTTAATCTTTTTGTTGACCACAGCAACTTTTACATTGATTGCCGCCTTCCATCCTTGATATGATATCAGTACCGTAATTCCTTGTACTCAATGAGCATATTCATTACCAAATAAGGATGAAAATACCCTAAATTTTCTAATACACAGTCAATGTGTCAAAATATACGGCCCCCTCGGGAATAATTGCCATGCAACGAAAGTTATAAGAATGACTAGGGATAATTACACACAAAATCCCATGTGATCCGAAATTGTACTCGGGATCACAAAACATTGTGAGCTGATACAGCCCTCTCTAGGCTTAGTATAGAATCTGTGCATGCGGTGAATGAGGGAGCAAGCCTCAGTCTCTGACATAGTACCCCTGTCCACCAACCGTGAGCAGCGACGAGCATAGGGCTGCTTCGTAGCCTGCAGGTTGACACTTTATTAATGTGCTCCTGCAAGCAACGGACCTGTGTATGAATTTCCAAAGAAGGAAATATCGTTTCTATTACTATTACTGTCCAGAGTGGATCACCTATACCTTCAAACTGAGAGCGCCTTAAAACACAAAGGAGCGCCCATGTAGCTACTAAGAACCACACTGCTCTGGACCGACTTCAGTGCACCCTTATGACTATTACTACTAACTTGTCTGCAAGATGCATCACTGCTTGTCACAAACTGAAGCCGTGCCTGTTGAGCACGCTTAACAGTCTTAAGCATTAAGCTTGTTGTTAGAGTAATGACTATACCTATGTTTTCATTATTCTCATGTTGTATTGTACACCTACTCTGCACCAACCTGGGACTTGGGGCTACATCACCTGTAGCTACTTCTCCCCCCCCTAGACCGGACACAGGGAATTACCCATCGACCGGCCTCACTCAGTGTGCATACTGTACTACTGTACCTGAGTAATTGCACCACTTTGGCCTATCGGCCACACACTCGACACTTAACACTTGTGCATCACCAAGCCAAAATGGCTAGACTCAGCTTTGATAATCTCCGCTTAGAAAATGGCCTAAAGATCCTGACTCTGAATGCCAGGAGTCTTGAACACAAGATTAGCCAACTTGCCTGGCTAGCACACGGATTAGACTATATAGGCGTCTCCGAGAGCTGGTTTAACGACACAATCGCCACTGCACATGTCAACATGCCCAACATGGCCCTATTTAGAACTGACCGCCCGAATAGCAGAAGGCATAGAGGAGGCGGCGTGGCCCTATATGTTAGATATGAATACGCCTGCCACTCTGTGTTATGCCCAGAACTCTGTGTAGCTAATCGTGACCTGGAGGTGGTGGGCATATTGACCACCTACCCAGGACAGAAACAGCGGATTATCCTGACTGTTTACAAGCCCCCTCGGGGAAACGTCCGTCGCGCCTACAAGAAGCTCACCGACATGATGTACTCTCCCATAGTCGGTAACAGAGAGGTATGGATCATGGGTGATCTTAACGTCAACACAAGAGCCCAGAGAACCACAAAATACCGGCACATGACAACATTCTTACATGACACTGGCCTGACCTACCTGAGGACTGCTTCAACCTACCGCCACCCGCTGCATGGGTGTTCTACGTTAGACCATGTATATACAAATGCAGATCATGTAAAGCAGTTTGGATTGATGGATGATAAAATCAGCGACCACAGTCCAATCTTTGTCATTAAGAAGCAGCAAAAGATCAAACATCACACTATTGAAATTACAGGAAGATCCTACAAGAATTACAATAAAACTGACTTGGAAGTGTACCTGCGTGCTGACGGCATTCAGGACCTAACCGAGCAGGATGACCCTGAAATTGTGTACCAACGTACCATCTCCTCGGTTACTCGTTATCTAGACCATGTGTGCCCGATCACCACAAGAACTGTGAAAGGGGCCTCAATCCCAGAATTTACGCCGGAGGTGCTGGCCTACATTAGGAGGCGTAAAAGGGCCTACAAGAAGTCTAGGAGAGCCCTCGGTAGAGGGGTCTACAATCCCTATATCGCCATCATCACCGATCTCACTAGGAGGATTGACCAGAAACTTGCCAACAATCGACGCAAGGCCGTGCTTGAAAACCTCGACAGATACCGCGACGACCCCCGCAGATTCTGGGGTGTCATTAACACCCTATGGAAGGGAGCTACACGAGCTGAAGAAATCAAATTGAAGGACCGACATGGGACTGGCATACCCAAAGACCAAACAGCAGACTACATCAATGCTTACTACTGCAACATTGGCAACGAGCTAGCCGCAGCCTTTGATGGCATTCCCCATGGTAACGACCCGGCCGTGAATAACATTGGCATGGCCCCTATGCATGATCCCAGTGAACTGGAGTGCGCCATACCAGAACAGCTATATAAAATTGTGTCGGCCATCAAACCATCCAAAAGCTCCAGCATTGAAAACATTAGATCACAGGTTATACAGGATGCACTCAGGGCGATCCCTGGCATTACTCCTGCCTTAATCAACAGCACGATACTCTGTCAGAGCATCCCGGCAGTCTGGAAGACAGGCACCGTAGTGCCGCTACCAAAGAGTGGCAATCTTGCCGACGTCAGCAACTGGCGCCCTATCTGCCTTCTAAACATTTGTAATAAGATCGCGGAAAAGGTGATACATCGTCAATTGATGAACCATCTCCTTAGAGAAGAGATTATCTCCCCCCACCAGTCTGGCTTCATGCCCCACCGATGTACTGGTGACTCGGTCTTTGCTCTGTTGCATGAGATGTACATAGCACGTAACAATGGTCAGCGGTCGGCCGTGGTCTTCCTTGATATGAGGAAGGCTTTTGACACGGTCGACCACCTGATACTGCTGAACAAGCTTGAATTGTTCAACCTGGGAGGTGCATTCATTGAGTGGCTCCGCTACTACCTGCAAGGACGGAAACAGCAAACCAGAGCCAACGACAACACCAGCGCGAGCCTACCTGTGGACAGAGGGGTACCACAGGGGTCCGTGGTCGGTCCGCTCCTCTTTATAGCCTACATCGATGATGTAAAGGATGTAATCTTGAACTCCCGGTACTTCCTATACGCCGACGACCTAGCCTTGATCGTCTCAGGAAGGAATGTCGACCGAATCCGGGCCCTACTCCAAGACGACCTCGCCAGAATCGGTGCCTGGTGCACCAAAAACAAGCTCACCATCAACACCTCCAAGACACAGGTGTTGTGGTCATACTCCCAGAGACTACCGCCCAATCTGGACAATGTGACCCTCTACTTAAATGACCAGCCCTTAGACGTGGTGACCCAGTTCTCCTATCTGGGAGTCACCATCGACCGCTACTTGGGCTTTGGTCAACATCTCAAAAAGAGAATCAACCTGGTGCAAGCGCGACTAAGACAGCTGAAGCGCATAAAAAAGGCATCGGACACAAAAACTACTGTGCAGGTCTATACTTCCATGATCCGCAGTATAATGGATTACTGTGGGTTTGTGGTCGATGGAGGACCTGTGTGGGCGGTCAGGAAAATGCAGACCCTCCAGAACGATGCACTTCGTCTAAGCGAGGGCATTAGGGACCCCAGAGGTGTCAACATTGACAATCTCCACACAAGGAACCACGTCCCGAAGCTGCTACCCACAAGGAACCGGGGCCTACTCTCGTATCTGCACAAAATGAGCAGAAATCAAGACAACATTGTCGTCCCTGTCCGAGAGCTGTCCGGCCACAATCAAGTACGCTTAAAAATCCCCAGATCAAAGAAAGGCATCTTTGACAAGAGCCCGGTGTACCGTGGTGCGCCACTGTGGGATGAGCTACCAGGGGAAACCCAACGCTTGCCATACGAAGACTTCATAAAAAAACTGAAATCTTAATCTTAATCCCTTATCCGAATGTCTTAGATATTCAATACGGACAAAAGTGATGACTAAGTGTCGACCTGTAAATAATTGTGTCTGTATATCTTTTTAGACACAAACTCTCATCCTTGGCTATTAAATGAAAAAGTTCCCTTGTAACATTTTTAGTATGCCAATAAAAATATCAACAACAACAACAATGTAGATTAGGATAGCACTCAGCATAGCTGATTTTACGTGCTAACCTATAGTATTTATCACGGTATATGTATCATACACTTGGTGTATAGGTGGAGGACGGAGACTGGCGTGGGAGGGAAGGGAGGTGGGGGGGGGGGCTTTAACCCTGACGTCCTGTCCTTTCTATTCAGCCAGTAATGATGCAATTGACGCAACTGATGGTCGGGCCGTGTGAGGCGCGGGGTGCTACAGGGAGCGGTTCTGGGGCAGGCTCTTTTTGTGTATAGATGGCGGCTGACTGTCCACCCCTCCACTATAGGCGGTCCCGAGTGCGTTAATAATACCTGCACCTTACCTTCACAATACCCACAAGGAGATTCTGAGGGTGGAGAGGGAGGAAACCCTTAGGGGGCGGACTTAGACTTAGAGAGGGACGTCCTCACATAAATCATTCTGAATTCGCTTTCACATTGTCAAAGGCTCTCTTGACAGCAAGGAGTACAGATTTATTTAACTTGCTCTGGAATTTCGGGTATCACATGGAGGTCTATTTTTCAGACTTTCAACCTGTGATTATTTAGTGGACTGATGTTGTGTATTCACCCTGAGTGGTAGCCATTTAGTTGATAAGGACTACAATTATAAATCACTTTGTAATTCAGTATATGGGTATCTTCGTGTCACCCATCTCAACAAGATGTCTTTCCCTTTGTAATATGTTAACGCCTATGTTGCAATGCTCTTCAGAATCTATTTGATATATATGTTATATAGAATCCGATTTGCATGGACGGTAGAAATAAACTTTCCATATGTAAAGAAAATGTAGGCCCTTAGATTTTTCATTTTTTAAACATTTACATGGCCTATCAAGATTGAGTCCACATACTTGAGAAAAGAAGGCCAATAGACCCAATTCCTTATGAATATTTACCACTTGATATGTGAAGTCTCGATAATGAAGTCAATCTAATAGCTGTCATCCTTGTCACCCCTGCCAAGAAGGATCCCCACAAATCTAAAGATCCCACTTTGACAGTCCAGCACTTGACATATTTCTATTGCCCTCTCATTGAGTAACCCGACAATAGACTTTGAATGAATTTAGTTGCACTTGGAACGTGACAAGAACTTTCAATAATGAGGCCCACGCGTGAGGGGGGTCTTGACTCAGGGCCCAAGTGTGTAGTGTGGTTTTAGACCTGGTCAGGTGTGAGGAGATGGGTCACGTGTGACAAGGGGTGACAAGGGGTGTGGTCTAACAGGATGTGGATCTATACATACCTGTGGCTATTGCCAACAGAAAATGGGACATCTTAGGCTACATTATGTTCATTGAAATATAGGATAGACAAGTGACATTTAAGAAAGCCTTTTTTTTTTGTTTGGAACATGCTGATCAGTTAGCTTGAAGAAAATAGTCAGAATTATTTAATTTTGAAATGGCCTTCTTTTAGGTATACAATTTTAGGGTTGGTCCTGTTTACGAGGTATAAGATCGGGTTTCCTGACGCGCACCAGTGTTTTCAGCCTCAAGTGTAACAATGGGTATGGTCTGATGCGGATACCTGCATACCTGTGGTTGTGCCGTTAGAATACCCCTGAACATCCTGGCTACTGTTCTCTTAAAACCCTAAGGGTAATCCAATACCTTACAAAAATGTGTAGAATTAGGTAAGTTGGTATTTTAATGGATATTCCTTGTCCTTCTATTACTAATGGGTACACAATTTCAGAAATGTGTATTATATTTGTTTATGTACTTTTACATATTACACATATGGTGTGTAGGTTCATGAATAAGGTGAAGTCGGATATAAAATTGTTTGCTTAAAATGTAAAATCATTTATTCAGCAATAATATTAGTCTCATGCATGTCACTTATCCATACAGACAGTATCTATATACACATATTAACAAGGTATAGGAAGTTGAAATGCAATGATGAATCGTATCATATTTGTATCTTGGATCTGCAGCATGTCTTTGGTAAATTGAAAATAGTGGTTTGACAACATTTTACATTTTAAACACGAACAGGATTCTTGGTTATCCCCTCCTCTTGGTTCATGGTCTTTTTCTTTCCGACAACCCGGTCAGCAAATTATTGTCATTATGTTAAGAATAATCAATCGAAATGTAGTGACTATCATCATGAATAGAAGACATTTCCTAATAACATTATTTAGCATTAATCCAAGGATCTGGTATTATTATCACTCGATCACACATGAGCCGATACCCTTGTGATGCGTGCAATACTTGCAGCCTCCCAAGGTCACATAAAAGTTCATCTTTGCAATCTCAGCGCGGACAGAGACAATCAATGATACTAGTCAATGAATGGAACTGTCTGATTCATCCAGAGGTAGCGCACTCTAACCAGATTGGACAGGCTATGCTGAAGTACCCGTCTCAAACTTTTACTATTGAACAGGGGACTTAGCCAATCACATAGGTAGAAATCAACTATTTATATATGTACAAAGTCTATAATGAGAGTTTGATGACAGAGTTACCATGGTTACCATGGCCTCCACATGCTACCATCTGCTAGTCTCATCTCCCCATCTTCTCCAGGGTAGAGGTCAACTCTCTGATCATGGTCAACCCCATCAGTCTTAATGCTTTGTGACACTTGTTGGTCTTCGTTTGAACTAACATCATCGTCCACCCCAGAGTCTATGCTCTCCCCACAGCCCTGCCTGACGTCATGGCTAATTTGCATATCAGGCGGGCTTGAGCAGTTATTAATCGAAAGATCACAATCATGGCCGCTACCACTGCTAACCGATTCAGCATCGGAACCATATTTTTGTATCGTGTAACACTCCATCTCCTCAACCGATTCCAATCGCTTCGTCGCTGTTCGACTCAAGTCCAGAGGTTCGGAGAAGTCTGCCATTGTTTCCCCATAAGCTGCACAGTCTCCCAACATGGCGGAATTGGGACTTCCGGTTATGGAATGATTGTCATTGGTGTTGTCTTGTGCTGTGCTTTTCACCCGTGATAAACAGTCGTCGACATGGCCGAGGATGTTGTCCTTGACCTTGTCCTCGACTCCCGGTAGACTGGCCAGGAAGCTGCTGATCTCCGCAGCACACTCGTTGAAGCCTGCCTTATATCGTGCGGATAGCAGCGACTCACCAGTATCTGAAATAATGAAAGATTTACATCAGTTGAAGAATAAGCAGGAACATCACATAGCTTAATAGGAGGTTCTCAATAGTTAATGAACTAATTATTGGTCTTTATGTTAAGGCGCAGGAATATTTCAAGAGTGGTGATAATAATGGCGAAGGCAATATTTCTAGGTACTAAATGCCTGCATTTTATAAATATACTCTAACTTCCTTTTCATTAGCTTGCAGAATACAATGGGGGCATAACGGCACTGCACATATCAATAGGGTCCTTTCTTGTGAATCTTCTGCACAAGCAGTTCTCAAGATGAAATCTCTTTCCAGACTCAAGGCTGATGCACATGAGAGAAAGAAACTCCTATAATTAGGTAAATGACTTTGAAAGGGCACATCCTCTAGTCCTGATTTACAATTCTAATGAAACCCTCCTTTTGCATTGGCTAGGTACAGTGCGGATGCCATCTTGAATGTGATGTATCGGGTCCCAACAATACCTCAAAGAGCCCCCACACTATGGGCACCCTCTTAAAGACATGCCGACGCGTGTTGTGAGCCTGACTTCTGAGACCCCGTATATAATCATTAATCACATGGTCTCCGCAGGGGGTATAACCACTAGTCTGAGCACAGAGAAAACACAGGAAACATGCTATTCTACTGGTATAGGACAGAGGAGTCACACTCAAGTTGGGTCCTTCAGAGGGCTTCCTCCCGCCCACTGGTATCTTTTGTAGGAGAAGGGCCATGTATGGTCATCACTCAACGTCCAAGGGTCTCAACGAAGATGAGCGATAATAGGGAGCTATTGATAATAGTAGAGTGAGTGATAATAGGGCAGCGGACAATAATACGGGAAGGGGCTATAGTGTGGGGAAGGGCATCACTACATCGGGGCAGGGGGAGGAGAGCTTCCATGGATCGTGATTTACAACATAATGACCATGATGCTACCCCTTTGTTTGCTTTCAGCGCCATCTTGGTTGCCATGACAACCTCATTTACAACATCCGCACTATCTCTGACAACCTCCATCTTCTGAAGCCGGAAGCTGCAATTACAGGTCCTAAGCACTCTGGGAAATGACTACTAGTAGTAGCCCTATGGTAGTTCTGCAAGAGCATGCCAGAGGTCGCGTGCCTATGGTCAGTTGACCTTAACCTTTGACCTAGATAAACAAAATCTTTCAAGGCCGGGCACAAAGCTCTGCCTTCCCAGCATCCTTTGTTGGGTGGGAGGGTAGCGGAAGTGGTCTCTTTCACATTGTAACGGTTTGATTGTGACACCAGTCTGCTGTCAAGCCACTGTCAACAATGCTGTCAACAAAGGGACTCTATAGAAGGCTGGGGGCGGTGTCAAGCCCTGAAATATGGTGGTTTGACACGAGTCAATGGGATCTTATGGTGAGGGGCAGTGAGGTGCCTCAGGGGCTTGGTGGTATTGAAAGGGCAGTGCAAGTACAACCCTACCTTTTATAACTATATCTAAAAGTACATAATGGAAACAATGTTCCCAAGTCCTAACATCCGCTCCCTATGGGTGAAACTGAGAGGGCCTTATATTGGTGTATCCAAGATTCTAACAAGTGTCACGTTCCCCCTGAAGTTAACTTTGAAGTGTTTGGAACTAATGGCTGGGCCTCTATAAATCAGCCACAAGAGTATTCCTTCTTTCTCTTTCTGCCATTTCTGCCCATTGCTGAGTCGGACCTGATTGGAATGTCGGACTAGAATGACACCAGCCATTAAATATCTGTGTGTGTGTATTTGCTGGTGTGTCTTTATTTATCAGGTCCCAAGTAGCATACGTGACGTAGATCTACATTCAAGACATATACTGATAACTTCATCAGTGCTTATGGTTGGGAGCTATAGAGAGAAGTACATACCTGGTGATTGCTGGGTCTTGACGGATCTGAGGTGGGTAACTGTCATCTCCAGGATGTCGGCCTTCTCCAGGCGGTTATAGCGGGCAGGCTGCAACAAGAGAAATTAGATTAAGTTAGATGAACAGAAATAATATTATGCTGTATTTGTATCTAAATGGTATAATTTAAAAGAGACATAATGGCAACCAATGTCTGAATAAAATGTGCACTACAGAAGATGACCTGCTCCATGTTAAATAAAAAGAATACTAGTAATGAGAATCAGAAAGCCACAAGTAAATACAGATACACTGGGCTAAGATTTTGATTTTGAATCTATGATGAAAATTCTAAATTCTTGGCATTTTCTTTCTCCCATGTCCACCTTGAATAGTATCACCACTTCAAAGGGGTCACATTAGAGGTTAAATTGACGTAAATAATGGCCAAACCGGCCCTAATTTGACACTCATGACCCCCATCCTCACCTCCCCACGCCATCCACTCAACCTCACGCACCCCCAAGCCCGTTCCATGCAGGTAGGCTCTTACCCTGTCCTACTGTTACACCCCTAGCCTCTGTACCCCGTACAGGTAGCCTTTCACCCCCACTACCCCCCCCCCCCCTTCACCCCTTCAACATTCTTGTACCAAAATGCTCGGCATTACACGAGACTGTGGTAGGTTGTTGCCGAGTAAGGTAGGCCTACCTATACTATATGCAACAAGGGACAAACTTGCGGAGTCACTAGACGCCACCCATTTTGTGCGTAATCTTGAATCCCCTCTTCTGGCGTAATCTTAAAGTCTTAGTAGTACTCACCATTATTAAAGAGGGGAAAAAAGGAAAAGAAGAACGGGAGTTGGGGGGCAGAGTCCCCCTATTAGGACTAGATTCAGTTTCATTATTAAGATTACGAGAAAAGTGGGGTTTCATTATTAAGATTACGGGAAAAGTGGGCTTTTTAAGATTACGCAGAGAATGGGCGGCGTCTAGTGACTCCGCAAGTTCATCCCCACATGCACACCATATGGTACAGATAGTTGGCATTCGTTTTTAAAATGAAGGCCTACCAAACAATATTTAAGACAGGAAGTTGTAACATTTAATTTTGCATCCTCCAATTCATTTTTACATTCAAATGTCTACTTTACTAGTGTTCCAAATGCTATAACCTTGAACTATGTGGGGATCAGGGGCAATCAAGGTAGCTAGGTGCTTAGAAAACATCCTGGGTCACTTTCAAATGGACTGATTTCTGGGTACTGATCATCGGACATTCTCACTTCAACTCAAACCTAAATGCCAAGTTCCTAATTCATCTTATGTACGCCTATCATTGTTTTATACGTGTCGATAGACCTACATATTATAGCCACTATACATCACATACTCTCAGTGAATCTCAGTGCTCACATACTAGAGGTCTCCTACCTGGTGGGCACCTAACCCACCCTCCTCTCTATGCCCCCACCCTACCTGTCCTTTTACAATAGGCACTCACCAGGGGAGCCCCACTGCTCAGCTCCCCACATGCCCCCCACCCAGGAGCCCCTAGTGTGAAGAGGGTCTGTAACTCCCCCTTTATCGCTCGTTTAGAGTAGGGGAAAGTATGGCCCGATAGGGAGGCTTCCCGCCCTTTTATTCATGCCCTTCAGCTTTTCTGGAATAGTCGCATCCGTAGGTAATGATGAAGATATCCCAGATCTTATACTTTACCGGTCTAAATAAAGTCTGTCCACTATAAGTTTTAAAAAGATTTTGAATAATTGGGATGATAGGTTTTTGGCAGCTGGAGGTTTATACATGTGATTGTCCCTTAATTGAGGTAATGAAAACGTGTATGGGATGCAATCACTCTAGAGCTCAAAGCCCAGCTAGCATAAAATATATGACGGCACATTCAGTTTCACAAAGTGAGTTTTCCATTAGACTTTGAATTAGTGACATAAGAATGCAGCCAAAGGCTAATGTATATCAATGACCTGCCAGCCAATAACATCTTTCAACTGCTTTGTGCATTTTGTATTGGCCACCAACAATGTGAAGCTGACACCACGAATGGTTGTGTGGGGTATAAAGAAGAATATTTACATTCCTGTACATACAAAAGAACCTCTCACGAGTCTTTGTTAGATCTCGCGTGTTTTGGTGAGATCTCGCGAGTCTTTGTGTGAACGGGCACTCTTTGTGTCCGGCAACAACCTAGTGTCCGTCCTCTACCCGTTGCAACAAAAACAGGCAGGTCGCGCGACCCTGAATAAATGGACGCTGCCACTGTAAACTCTATGTAACTGTCCCATCTGTTCTTATAAAAACATCTAAATTTAGCAGGAAATACCAAAAAGGTAAATATGATATCACAAAAGCCTAGCAATGTAGATAAGGATAAGAGATTGGAGTGCAAGTCAATCAATGGCTATCATATTCCAAATGAGAAAATTACAGAAGATATATTTTGGTAAAAATCAGTGTTCTAACAAAGACTTTCAAATAGATTGGAATTTACACTCAAGCCCTAATAGTGGACACTTGAGTGTCTGCTCTCACCTGTAGTTTGTGTTAATAATAGTATTTACGGTAGGGGGTGGCCAGGCCATAAGAAAGGCATTAGGAGGCTGAGTGCTGACCATATGGAGGGTGGAGGGGTGTGGAGGAGGGGTAATCAGGGTAGGGGGAGTGGTCAGCAGCCTCTGCCATATGGTATGATGGTCACCCAGCTACCATCAGGTGTCTACATAGGTAGGAAGGCCAAGAGAAGGTTATCTCTCTGGTAACATGGCTGGACACCGATATTGGATTTATTCAAATTTTCTTTTTTACCATGGAATTATACAGAGTATTTGACAGGGTTTATATATTTTGAGTTTTCAGTGCAACTGTAAGAATATGCAAGGATCTACCTGCAATATTGTTTGGAAATAGGGATGGTCTTTTGTCTGATTGGGGGCAGTCGGGTTACCTGAAGCATATTTCCATCAGGCCAAAGGCTTGGTGGAGAACCATGTATTTAGATGTGTATCAGATGGCAGACTCAGAGTTAACTTGTTTCTTCTTGGGCTTTTGTCCTCACCTGTTACTGTTGATACTGTTTTGTGTTAGATGCATTTCATTTCAACCTGCTGCTACTTTGTCTAATGTTGATAATTCAGTTTCCCTTTGGGCTTATGGAATCTTTTAAATCCAGTCTGATGTCCATATCAAAAGGGACCTACCCTCAGATTTACCTTCAGTAAAACTCAGAATTTCTTGAAACAAGAAACCAGGAAGAACATGTAAAAATGTCCACATAAATCAGTACATGAGTAGCCCAATTGCTTAGCACTAACACTAGATAAACCAGTATACTTACATCTTTCTTCATGCCTTCCAGCACCAGTGACTTAAGCTGGGTGAGGGAACAGTTGATACGTGCTCTCCGTCTCCTCTCTATCAGGTGCTTGTTGGCCTGAAATGAAAAAGTACAAATCATGAAATCCCTATTTTGCCATCATACTCTGAGACTTGATATGTCAGATGTGTCAAGATAACTAAGACGACTAAGTTGTCATCCACCAGGTGACATTTACTGGCAAATTGCATGTTGCAAAGGTCAGGCTATGCATGCTGCTGCCCAAACAAATTTTGCCTGGAGACAAGATGAATGCATTTTCATGGATTTGTCTCAAGTGTAACAACACATTAAAGGCATACAAGCACACAGAGAAAAGAAGTAGAATCACTGTGACTCCCGACTTGATCACTGAGGTAACTCTCCCCACGACTCTGAAGTGACTCACTAACATTAGCAGGACTCTATAATAACTCTATAATGACTCCTATTCTAAGACTTCATAATGATTGGGAGTCACTTAAGAGTCCTGGGGAGAGTTACCTCAGTGATCGGGGCTTGACTCCCATTTGAGAGTTACAGTGATTCTACTTCTCTCTGTGCAATCACCGATATTATTTCTCAGATCATTCTCACTGCTACTAAACAGGTGTTCTGATAAAGAGATTCAAGAATTGCTCATGCAGGAAACTTTTCTCTAAATTTGGAGGGGGTAGTTGTATGGGAATCCCTGTGTGATAAAGGCTGGGAGTGTGAGGATACCCTTTGTGCCTAGACAACAGGTAATCCCATGGGGTATGGGCGGGGGTAAGGGACACCCCCTGACTCAACAGTAATACCTGATAACTCCTGACCACCCAATCCCCAGGTGTACCCTACAAGGTCAGGGGTGTAGGCAATCTACACAAGAATCCCTGCCTCAGCAGATTTCTGAAACCATTTAATTTTAGCTACAAACTTGATAATAAATCCATTGACAGAAGTAGGACTGTAACATAGCATTGAGCTCAGATGGATATTCTTGTTTTTAATGTTGAATGTTGTATGTGTATTTCACGCCAATATCTAACCAATTCAAGACCAGGTTAATCAATGGTGACAACTTATACGTCTTAGTTAGACCCCAGTTGAGGATACAAGTGACTTCAGTCAAGTATTTAAACCTGGGGGTGGGGAATGGTGTTGCAAATAAGAAACTGAGAAGCAAGCTAAAATAATCAGCTGTAAACTGCCTTCTGCCTGGAGGCCCAAGGCATCTTGGCAACTGAGAACACGTGGGTTGTATTTCTAAAGACTACCTGTAGGTGTCACTACCGTTGGGTGGCCTGGGGACAGGGTGCACGTGTTCAGGTGTTGGGGGGAGGGGGGGTGAGGTGTGGGGGGGGGGGGGGGGTATGGGGGAGGGGGTTAAAGGGATGTCTTGGTGTAAAGGTGGGGGGGGGGGGGCGGTGTATCGTCCTACAGGTATAACATAATCATTATAGTTGTACACTTTCATAATGACAAAACCACTGTACACTTTTAGTTATAAGTATGTGCAAAATATAACTTAGTATGTAGTTTATGTACGTGTATACATTATCCCGTAGTGTGGGAGCTTCAGTGTAGGGATTTGGAAGGTAACTATGGAAGAAGTAATACCACTACATTGAAAAAATAAATAACAATATCAAACATGTTTCAACTACAACACCACTATCTTGAATATCTAAACTGTGTAGCATCTTGTATCAAGAATATGTGATGCTGGGATGGGTGGGAGGGAAGGCAGAGCTAAGGCCAAATAAAAAAAAGTTTTGTTCAGGTAACATGGGAAGAAACTCTGGGGTCGGTAGGTCGGATTCCCTTCTAAAATTGACCCAAAAAAGTGTAAAAATGGGGAGATTTCCCCCGAAATTTGGTAAACCTAAGAGTGACCCCAAAAAAGTATAAAAATATAAAGATTTCGTCAAAATGGCATTAAAAAAGCAGGGCCGGCCCTGTTTAGATAGGGTCGGTCGGGTGACCTGAAACAAACCTCTTTTTTGGGCCTAAGCATAGGTACATGTAGGCAGGTCGACACAGGGGAATGTAAAGCCTTGTTACAGTTGAATGTGTTGAGGCAATACTTCTACAACTATACTTCAACTCCTAGATTCGATTTTCCTTCAGACCATAATACAAATTAGAGTCTCAATTAACCTGGAATGTCCAAGCAGGTACACCCTCAGAAAAGTGAGAGTCATTGTCGCTAAAACTACCCTCACCTGAGAGTCAGGCAGTTGTACTACCTGATTTTGATATTGGGTGGTAAAACCAATAATCCAAAGATACTACCTATATTATATACCTATTTAAGTTATCAATTAATATGATTATTATAGATAACCCAACTCACCCTTCTCTTGCTGACTCCCCGTGGACTGCCGTCACCACTGACAACATCATCCTGGTCCTCCATCATCTCTAGCCGCATCCCTCCTCCAGGGTATGACTTAATTACCGCAGGTATGACCTTATTACAGAGTAGGTGTGACCTTATTACTGCGGGTGTGACCAAATTACAGGAGTAACCTGTTACTGTGTAATTAAAAACGGTGTGCTCCTTGGTGGACGGCTCCTTGTCTGTCACTGGCTACAAGAATCATATGTTTGCATTTGGTATGCAATATTAATGAGCTTAGGCAACAGGCAGAGTGATCAGTCATCAAGATGAATTGTCCGTAATATATTTTTGTGTCACAGTGCAATACCCTCCTGGGATATGAAATGCATCTGTTGGTCCAACTGGAGTAGAGATACACTATATACTATCTGTATCTCTGTCTTACTTCCGAGTCTATGACAAGTGCTGTGAGATGCAGTGTTCAATAATATCCAATACTGTGATAATCCACGTTAACCTTGCACTTTTGCACACAGATGATCACTGTATATATGTTGGTTTGTATCCAGGCTATGTGATTTAAGAACCCAATGTTTAGGGTATAGGGTGGGGGAGAGTTTCCAATGTCTTAAGGCTCCTCCTGCCACCTCTCTCTCCACTGACCAGGTAGCATCTACCTGTTGCTGTCGCGTGTCCTTACTACATATACCCTTCCCTACCTGTACCCCCCCCCCACTCCCCCCCCCCCCCCCCCAACACATCTTCACCCCCATCCCCCACCCCATCCCCAATCACAGCACACAGTGACAGGTTCACCCAGGGACGTCTTGACCAATCAGGGCTCAGCTTACATCCCCACACCTGACAGGCATGCGCAGTAGAGCGCATCCATCGGTGCACGTGCGCGTCCTGTTGGCCGCGCATGCGCACTGAGGGCGGAGATGGAGGGTGACAGGTCGCTGTGAGGATGGTACCTGTAATATGGACAGGGGGTGGAGAGTGCTCCCAAAGAGAGCTTCCTCTCCAGGCGGCCCTATTGTTGGTGATCAAAGAATGTCCATTTGGGTGATACATCATCGTTAAGAAGTTATAATATGTCAGCTGTTTCAATACTTGTGGGTGGTATATTGAAGTTGCACGTCATTGTACCAACATGTATACCATTTGGAGAAGGTATTACGAGGTATACGTACAATTTAGGAGGAAAAGTAGGGGTGTTATTTTTCTCTGAACTATATTTCAAAAAGTCCAAAAACAAGAGACAATGTGTGTGTATCATGATACATCTAAATGTTTTCTTTCTTTCTTTATTTTAGTCTATCCTTTTTGAGATAATCATTTAAGTCGAAACATTTGAAACATACCATATACGCTTTTGGAGATACCAGAGCGAAAAAGTCCCAAGAAACCCCCATCCACCTACATCTGAAGTTTCATTACCATGCCCCTTGAAGTGCCTTTATTCTGGTTGTTTAATTCAGACTGAAGGTACACGTAAGGGTGCAGTAATTGTGTGTGTGTGTGTGTGGGGCTGGGGGGTAGTAGTATATAGGGGTGTGTGAGTCGGGGATTTCAAAGTGGGAGAAAAGCTCAGGGGGCAACAATCCCCGCTACCAGAACGGCCAAATTAAATCTTCGTCGGGAAAAGCGTTACTAAATGAATGGTCAGGGTATGCATTGCGATTAGCCACACAATGGAAAAGTCCAGGGGGGCTTTGGCAATGTCCAGTAGCGGGGGGTGAATGGAGGGTAGGGGGGGGGGGCACCATGGGGTTTGGGGGAGGAGGGAGGGGTAGTCCAGGGTTGGCTTGGACTATTGTTTGCTGGAGGCTACCATCTTTGGCTTGCTACTGGTGGGACATTAGGGGTGGGGTTTGAGCTAGTGATGGCTAAGTCAACATGAAATTATCAGATATTAACATCAGAGACTGTCTGAACATCTATGTGAATACAGCTGAATACAGCCTGCACTTAGTGGGAGTGGGAGGGATTGGCGCTCTGTGAGAGGGGACTTAGTTATAACAAAGTATGGACACAGTGTAAAGGTGGGCGCGATTATGAGCAGAAGTTCCCATCAAAAGAGCCACATTGTATTGGAAAATAAATACTGCTAAGTATTCAATGCTTGAATTATAATTATTAGAAATAAAAGCTATTCCTGAGGTCTATGAGGCACCCTTTCATATTTCAAAAGAGGAATATGGTACAAGCTGGTTTATAAAATAAATCGTATAAGAAAGGAAATAAACCAAACGTATTTCTCATCACCGTCCGGATATCCCAGTAGGGTTCTAGCCCCCCTCCCTTTTCTCCCCTATTAAACCACTCATGGGGTCACTGCCCAAGCTTGGTTTGTAAAGGCATGAGCCCCCGGGGACCCCTATACCCAATACACAGTGGGTATATACCCCCAGGTAGCCACTCAGGTTAGAACTGACCATGTGAACCCCCCCCCCCCCCGCCGCACCCCAACACACTGACCAGACACGTGATCAATGGACGCAGCAACCGGAAAATGCGCGCGCAGCCCGGAAAATATGGCGGCGACCAGCGGGAAGAGGGAACCCTGGGAAGACTGTTGTATAACAAGGGGGGGGGGGGTGGTTAGGAGCAGGGTGGGGGGATCTGTGTGGGGGTGAGGGAGGGGGGGGGGGTCAGTATTATTATGATGGGTGATGATGAATACAATACTCAGGTTACCATGGCAAGGCTGGTCAGGTGTCATGTGATATAGATGAGTAGTATTACCAGTCGGAACGGACGGCAGACTACAAAGGTGGACAACAGGGGGCAGTCGGAACTGTCGGAACTGTCCAAATAAAGGGATTAGTGAAATGGAATTGGAATATCACAAATACTTTCACTCTGACCTATACCAGTGTCTACTACATGTACATATAGGTGGCTCCAGAGGGGTAAAACGCGACATGGCGACCTGGGCCGTTTTCCAGGCGACTTTTCGACCTGGACCACTAATTTTAGTGACCTGCGACCAGCTGTTTTCAAATGGCCATACTGATCTTTAGTAAAAAAGTGACCTCTGACCTGGATATTTTTGCAAAAAAAGCGACTTTGCGACCTGTAGCCCTTAAAAGAGGCGACTTTGTGACCTCAGGGGGGGGGACCCCTCTGTACCCCCATATAGGCGGCCACCATAACTGTCCTAAATGTGTACATCTTACAAGCTACTTTTGTGAACTTTGCAGAAAATACAAAAGCTCCAACACTCTGTAGGCTTGCCCAAAGTATCCAAAAGAAATCGACAGTCTGAAATAGCGACAGAGATATTTAACATGAGTAAGAATTGTAATTTACATCAAATGTGAACACTCATCAGAGGCTGAAAGATGTAATCCCCAACATAATATTCAGATATTCTACAATTTCCGTTGTAGTTCACAATGTTCTTTGATGATATCGTTCCTTTCTCTACTTTACCCTAATGGAGGTAGACCAACAATTTATTGATAAGCAGTACATGTATCTTCCACTGTTCCATGTGAAACACTCAAACTCAAAATTTTACTTCCCATTGGACACAGAACATTGAATCAGCGTTGATAAATGGTTGTCAATGTTGATTCATTGTTAATTCAACGTTGGCTCGATGGTGAACTGACTTTTGTGCCCACTGTATCAATAGCCACAAATGTTAATATAATTATATAACTACGCTAAATATTGGTGAACATTCGTCAGGAATGTTCAACCTACACTGCATCTGCGTCAGAGGAGAACTCAAATCTATGAAATACAATATGATGCTATACTCCTCTGCAGGTTATTACGCCTTTCCAGCATCTCAACCAATCTTGACTTAGACCTACAACACTGAAAAACTCTGGACAGCTCTGGAGTCTGTAAGGTCGTCTTACAGGACGACCCTAGGGTCTTCTAAGTGAACAGCATAGAATCAACTAGCTTCAACTCGTCAAATTGACAACCTGCCAGGTTACCATCCCACAAGACGACCCTAGACTTGTCAAGGTCGTCAAACTAGGATAGTTTATGCAGGCCTACAATAGCCACAGCTGGGGCTCATCATTGCATAATGGTGGTAGGTCTAGGGTTTCAAATGTATGAGTTTGGTCTGGTTCCAGATGACAAGATTATTTTATCAATTTGTTTAAATACATAACCACATATAGAAGTGAAATTTAATACACTAGTGCCACCAAGGATTCACATAATGTATCACCAAGTCTTTACTGAGAATAGGCTACTCTCCAGCAATGGACTGTAGGCTTGTGTGTGTATAATACCAATATAAGGTGCATGCACCTACTTGTGCCCTGGTGAAAGACACAAAAGAGGTGTCTTCCTTCTACACATGTGCTCTATTTTTTAAATGTTGTCAAAAGTATGCATTCTTTACATTATCTTACCTTTTCCCTACATACTTCACATAATCCTCCATATTAACATATATGTATTGTAATACTCACTATTATATCAACATAGGAATTAATCAATTTGTTCCCAAGGGTACATATTTATGCTAGGTAATGGTCACCTGCAGGGAGAATGGTGAATCACTTCTAGACAAGTTTAGGGCTGGCATGTGCCAGGTAGCTCTAGATGGGTCTTCTTACTGAAGGGTTTTGCTTGCCAGCCCCTCTCCTTGTCAAATTGACAAGGCAGTGCCAGGTTTGCCGACTCTGGATTTTTTCTGTGAATGGTGCAGATGGACACACCGCAATACCCTATATTCAACAAAGATGAGAGTTTTATTTTAGATCAAAGTGATTGTCCACACAGGTACTATTTGATCTTTGCAATAATCCAAAATAATTTAAATCCGCTACAAACACTGTAAGCCATGCCCATCAGGTGTGTATATCCATAGGGTTATACCTCAAACAGTCAGGATAGGTTATATCCCTAACGTCATAGAAAGACCTCCCCTCAGCCCTCCCTCCACCACTCATCTCTCCCCTACACCAGTCTACATTTGTACAGTCCCACTTAAACCCCTCTCCAACCATTGTCCTCCCTGACGTATTGTTGACGAACAAGTGCCATTCCGTTTAAGGTGTAATCCGGTTGACGCCCTTTGAAGTCGTATTTTCCGCTCATCTCAGGTTGCCATAGGGAAACCCAGAGAGAGGCCATAGTCCTTACGTAATACCGAGAGAGAGAGACCTATGACGTCACCGATATAACGACCTGTCCCAATGCATTGTGGTATGGCTGGTTGTTAAGAAGGAAATACGTTGTGAACACGGGAACAAGTTCTAAGGTGGATATGACACCTCCCGTTCAGGAGAGTGACAAACACTTCACATTCCTTTAATATCGCCCAGCATCCCCTTGAAGGTATTTAATGGGGTTTACTTAGGATATTTTGCAAACATGATACAGGTTTGAACGTTAGCTAATGCATTACGGGTATCAGTATAGCATTAAGGTGTCTCTATAATACTAAAGGAAAGCTACCACTCTCCCAGTACTTAGAGAAATGAAACTCCGTCTTACCACTTTAGTGTGTTACATCAGAGACATGGAGTTACATATATGTAAAATACAGTAACTGTAAGCAGACCTTGGGCTTTAAAAACGGGGGTTGATCCGCCAAAAGCACCAAAACGTGCAGCATCCCAAGTCCCAGTGGATCAAAATCGCTGTAGGCCAATGTCGTGGATATGTTTTCATATTTCTGAGTAATGCCATATTCTTGGCCGTTTCCTGCAGTAAGCTACTACTTTTATGTGTTTGAATCTGAGTTTGACAAGTGTTTATTAAAGCATTACAATCAATATAGAAGTGCAAGTTTATTAACAATCAAATAACATAAGAGGTTATTTCATTTGTAATAAACATAAATTTAACTGGCACATATTGATACACCACCTCCATTTCACGGGGGGGGGGGGGTGGAGAGGTGATATGACACCAAGTTGGGTGGTTAATAATGCATTTAGCATGGAGCAGTAGCGGATCTAGAAGGTGGCCTGGGTGCGGGGGGGGGGCGGGGGGGGGGGGGCACGTGCCCCTAGACCCCCTAAAAATGATTGGTTGTGACTCTTAACTATAGTAAATGTGGCATGGGACCATGTCCGTGCCCCCTCCCCCTGCATGGTTACAGATGCATGGATTACATGGTTACTCTTTATGGTGGGGTTCGGTCAGTGATATGACAGACTAAAGTAAAGTTATTGAATTTACAACATTTAACTATAGGTAAAGCATGACACAAAGTTTATAGCGTCAATAATACTGCACAAAGACTTCGAAATTCATCATCATGTATCAAGGTACTCTCCAAGTTGGATGAATTTGTATCATTCCAAATACGTGGGGTTGTTGTTAGGAAAGAAGATAGACATATATAAGAAATATATGCTACTCTGTTAGCAGACTTCAATTTCCGCTCATTCTCAAAGAAAAGTTAGATTTTCTTCTTCAGATTATGTTTAAACATTGTAGGAGTATAGTGTCTCTGAGTTCTGGCTTGAGTCTGTTCCAGGCATTAAAAGCATTGGCAGCAGATGATTATTGGACACGTTTATCAATATCCTGTATTTCATTAACAAAATTACTCTGATGATAAAACTTGTAGGGCAGACTGGGGATCAAATTTGTAATCATGATGACAAAACCTGAGTCTGCCTGCCAGTGTCAACAATTCTTCATACATTGGCAAGTCGTGATTAATAAATCTTAGGCGTAAAAAGTGCTGATAACTTAAGTTACGTAGGCAAAGGGTCCACATAATTATCATCCACTTCCCTGGTTGGATGCTGTTTAGCCAATATTTGGCCAATGAAATTACATGTATTAATAGATTTCTTTATAGTACATGTAGGCCTAATACTAGGAGTGGGCAACATTGCATTGTGTATAATTATAGCTACCAATTATACTTTCCACATATTGGGTGCATTTTTTGCTGTATGTGCTGTAGGTCTTCATGCCATCACCACCACCAGCTTCATCAAGGTCACATGACCCTTCACCACTCCACTTCTTCCGGTTCCCTTTGATCCCCACTGAACTGAACTCCGGAAAAATGCGAACGAGTCCGGAAACCTCCGAAACTGAGCCTTCACTGCCTAATGACCACCCTCGTTCTGGTGGTGGGACTTTTGACGCTGACAAAGGTGTTTTGTTCCGGTTACGTCCTGATTACGTCACAGGTCCGACAGAGGCGTGTTTGCTCACAGCTTTGGGGGAGTGACACCAGGGGGCAGGCCATTCTTCTGCTGCGTCTCCTTTTGTTGTCATGGTAACTGGAGATGACGTAAAGACTAGACGTGGACAGCGTCATAAGTCATCGTTACGTCACGGCTCTTCTAGTCTTTGTTATTAGCTTGTTTTAGAAGGTACCGACGTGCACGGTCCAGCATAGACTTTCCCATACCAGGACTTGTTGATTCAACTGCGGGCCTAACCTATATGTATGTCGTTATTCAACAGAAACTGTGTTTTCTTATCAATAAGCCCTTGTTACCAAGACCTAGAGCTAAGTTCTGAGCTCCTTTTAAACTGTCCAACGCTATTACCTGTTACATGTATAGTGTCGTAGTATCCATAGAAGCATTGATACATACCACATTGTATAGGTCTCATTTTCCAAGACTGGTATAAATGCAATAGAAAATCGTTTTCAGCTATAATTTAAAAGGGGCCTCGTTTTTTAGACGTATTTCACAGGGTGCTTTTGCATTTTCTCAAACTTATTTGACAAACTAATAATAGATGTAGACCTATACATAGGCTAACAATCATGTGCAACAAAAAAGTTGATATCACTGTGTTCCGGAAACACGCTGCATGAGAATCCTTTTAGTTAAATCTAAAATCCCAAAATAAAACATTATCATTTTTTGCAGGCTTTGAAAGTACAATAGTTATGCTGAATATCCCACTGTAGAAATATTTATATGCAAATATCTAAATTATTTATCAAACCAGAAAAAAGAAGAAGTTGGGGACTGTACCAAGTCTACTCTTACCTGAGGCTACCTTGGAGAGGTCTCGTGCCTTCTCGTGGTGCACGTCATTGTGCGAGGTTTTGTTCAGTAAGGTGACATAGATTACAGCCTTGGTCTTGGTCCCCATGGCAACAAAGTCATTATCATAATGAATCAGTCCCCGGAGGTGTTTCTTGTAGCATTCTTCAGGAAATCCTAATGTCTGGAAACCAGCAATGGGTGATTTAGGACCTATTGTGTTTGATATAATGACACAATTAGCTGAATAAATATAGCTGATGTGGTGTGATTAGGGTGGATGGTTTCAATAGGGTGACTTTTAGGGTGGGTGAACGTGGGAATTATGACTACAGAAGGGTTAGGGCTAGATATAAAGTGACAGCTCACTGTTGTTTCTAATGCCTGGGTGTTAGTGTGTAATTTGAGTGTTTGCATAGCATTTGACGTTTAGTTGTAAATGCAGGCTTTTCCCCGTTTTTGCTTAATTTCTGTTTATGAAAAGTGATTAGGTATTGGGGTCCAAATACGGATTGGTTTGTGGGCACTACATGTCACACGATTACAGGTGTCTGGTATGGTATATATTAAATTGTAGCTATGGACAGGAAACACAAGGTAGGGGAGGGAGTATTGTTTATCCATCATTACATGTTTCTGTAATATTTATGAAAATGCTGCCTCCTTATTTTACTGTTGTCCAAATTGCTCTTATATTTACACACAATTCCACAGACACATGTACGGCACAATTTACATCCAGGAACATACTTGATAAATATTTTATGCAAATAACTTTCGTACTCTGAGAGGCTTACACATGTTTTACTCACTTTATATAACGTGCCAACTGACTTCCTCTTTAACCCTTCTCCTAAGCCTGTTAATGCCTCTTCTGACAGCAGAGAGCTGCTATTACATCATGCATAACAAACTAGAGCAGAAATGTGTAAATATTGACAAGCACCAGTTCCCACTTAAAACCCACCCACGCCAACCCACCAAACCCTGAAACTTTACTACCAACTTTAACACTACAACATGCCATAAAAATACATCCCCCCTCCCCATCCCATCATTATGCACTACCCCTGCATGGTCCCCAATTATTTTTGTTCACAAATAAGAATGATCAAACAACAAACACAACATGAATAGATGTAGAAAATGATAATTTATAAAGAATCTCTCTGACAAGCAATAATAAGTATAAATATAAGCAAATCTAAAATAATATAAGTTCCATTGTTCTAATTCTGTCCATTATGATAATATATATTTATATAATAAATACCATCCCTATACACACTGCTGTATGGTTCTGAAATTGGCCGTTAGATTCATATTCCACACAGGATAATAAACATATACTTTATTTTATCTTATCTTATATGCACAAAATCACCCACAAAGATTAAATCCACCCTTAAGGGTGCTGCTCAGGGTGCTGGCCGAGTACAAAGGGTGTGCCGGAGGCGGCCAGGGCACCCTGGAGGAGACCCTGCATGGTGGTGGACCTGGAAGCACTGTCCAGGAACTCGTCCAGAGACAACTTGGAGTCATGGTCGTGGTCCGAGCCCAGCAGGATGTGCTGGGCAATGTCCGTGGCCGTAGACGTGTCGGTGTGGCCGTGCGAGCCGCGCAGCTTCCGGAGGGACTGAAATGTGACAGGAGGAAGAGTGTGAATATAGCAAGTTTAATTAACCCTTTAAGGACGGATGTCGCTAAAAGATGACATTTGTCGATATGATGCACCAACGTAGGCCCGGTGAGTAACTCGCCAGTGCTACATTGATGCATCATGCCCACCCTTCGGGGGTGTCTCATCCCTGTAGGGTCGGCATGATGCTTGAATGCAGCACTGGTGAGTTACTTGCCAGGGCTGCATTCGTGCATCAGGACGACCAAGGGCTTCCCCTAACATTTTTTCCAGGTTCTGTTTGTTGGTGGACGGGGGGAACATGTCACAAGAAGTGGCCCTGAGCAATTGTAAGCTCAGTGGTGCCCCCTGGATGCGGCCCATGGTACCGATACAGTACGTTGAGGCCATGCCTGGGGAGGGGACAATACTGACACAACCACTAGAACCACCTTGTGTTAATATCATGAACTTGTTACAAGGTGATTCTGTTACCAGTAGTAAGTGCTTCAATGTAAGATAGTGTAATTATAAAAAATATGTATACACAGCTTTGTTTGAGAAAACACAACAATGGGCCACTATCTGAGATATGCTACCCTCTGTATAAAATCTGATGCACTAATGTGTACATGCATGGGAATAAGCTACTGTGTCTGCAGTGGGAATCATACAAACTCTATACGCTAGTGACACATTGTGTGTTGTGAGAGAAGAATCTTAATTGCTCTATTTATGACTGATCAGTTAATAATCATTTGGACTAATTTACAGGGATTCTTTATAGAAGTATTACTTACAGCGGTTTACTACACTGAAAAAATAAACTTGTCTGTAGACTTGTCTAAGTGACGGTCATAAAATAAACGAGTCCAAAGTTGTCTAACCTACCAGTTTACCATCCCACAAATGGAATCTGGAGCTGGCAAATGTCGGGTTTTAGGCTGGCATATGACAAGTGGGTCTACTATCTTCTAGTCTAGTAGGCCTATAGCATGTAGCATATCGCTAAAAATAAAACCTGAAAACAATCACACGCTAACATTGGGCCAAATAAAATAAAAAGTTGGTTTCCGGTAACATGGTCAGACAACACAGACCTGGCCGATCGGATTTTTATTTTTTAATTTTTATTTTTTTCCTATTTTAGGCCTATTTTTAGCGTTTTTCCTCTAAAATCCTTAAAAATTATCCGATTTACAAACCGTAAAAGAGAAAAAAAAGAGGGGGGCCCGGCCCTGTTTTGCTGGACCCGGTCGGTTTACCGGAAACAAACCTTTTTTTTTGGCCTTGGATAAGTCAATTATTCTACCCTTCCCTTCACTTTGATTTAGATAGCAGCGCGTGGACATTTTTCCATGTAAAGCTTTTCCCATGTACAAAAAAGGCATCATCATTTAATAATGACCATTTAGCACATGGAAAACACAAATTCATATCAGCTAATAATGTATAGTAATTCCTCTCACCTCTACTAGTGTGATAAGCTCGTGCATGTTAATGTAGCCGGTGCCGTCCAGGTCAAACAGGTTGAAGAGGTACTGGAGTTTGTCCTTCTCTGTGCCCTTCTGCTGGATACTCACCGACATCATGAACTCACGGAAGTCAATCCTGCCGTTGCCGTCAGTGTCAAACGTCCGGAACACCTGCATGGGCGATGAGCGGCAAATGTCAAAGGCTAGGTTAATCCTTTAACCCTTTAAGGACGGCATGATGCCTTACTGATAACCCATGGGGTTGAGACACTCCCGAAGGGTCGGCTTGATGCACCAATGCAGCCCCGGCGAGTTACTCGCTGGGGCTGCATTGGTTTATCATGACGGCCAATGTTATTTTTTAGCGACACATGTCCTTAAAGGGTTAATGGGGAATAGTGGTTTCAATGTGTTATTCCCCGGGTAGGCATGATGCATAAATCCAGCTCTAAGAGTTTTAACGCCAGGGCTGCATCAGAAGGATCCTTTTGAGGTTTACCAATTCAGTAGGGGGCATGATCATGCATGAATGCAGCGAGTCACTCGCCAAGGCTGCACTGATAAAGGTACTCTGAGGGGTGAAGGGGATATAGTGGTCAAAGGAAAAATATGCTTGTTTCAGTATGTACTTTCAAGTCGGTAGTTTCAGGTATAGTGGGGCCTCTGTTTCTATTTTACTATATTTCTTGAAAGTAATATTTCGAGAATGTCTGGGCGCGTAATGAGTATATGGGATGCAAAAAAAGTGGGATCGTTACAGATCGTTCTGACACTTCTTATGTGAAAAGAAATACGTTGTTAAAAAAAGGCCCCTTGGTACCATGTTACCTGAAATACACTTTACTCTGGATTTGTTACAAAAAAAAAGCGAAAATAGGCAAGAAAACGTGAGGCAGAGATAATTGGTTTCTGAGTTTTTATCTCGAGTCGGACGTGTTTTGTAGGGTTTCTTGAAGACATAATGGATCTCCTCTTTTTGCATCGTGGCACGTCGATCAAAGCAGGCAGACACTTGTGTATTTTTTAACCCTTTAAGTGTCGTGTAGTACCTCAATCAATGCAGTATGATTTAACTTGTCATGATGCCCTTAAAAGGCTAATAGTGCTCAGAGAATCTATATTGACATTTCCAGATGCCCGGCCCGTTATTTTCAATGGAACTCAATTCACGTGAGAATGGCAGATATATATATGTGTGTGTGGAGATCGACAGAGAGAGAAAAAAGACACAAGAGAAAAAAAGGGATCCCATGGTGGAAGGAGTAAGGGGGAGGAGCTCTCATGCAGACAAGCAGACAGACAGGGGGCATGAAGGGAGGAAGGAGTAGAGGAATGATGGAGGATATATAATAATATGAAAGCAAGCAGACACACAGGAAGGCATGCAGGGAGGACTAGAAGAAGGACGGAAGGAATGAAGGAGGATGCGGGCAGGAAGGTAGGACATGCAGGAATGCATGAAGGAGGGTAGGGAAGGGGGATGGGATAGGATAGGAAGGGTACTAGGATCCTAGGCCCTGAGGAATTTTGGCCCCCTGAAGGTCGGCCCTGAGGAAGTTTGGCCTGAAGATCAGGGGGCTGAAGATCAGGTGGCTGAACGTCAGGGGGCCTATCTTCCTCAGGGCCTAGATACCGCACACCGATAGGGTAAGAGGCAGGCAGACAAGCAGGTATATAGTGGAAGTGGTGAAGGGGATAGAGAAAAAAACAGTCAAAGAGACAGACTTGCAGACGCTTGGAGAGATAGAAGAAGGGTGGGGGTGTCTGATAGACATGATTACTAGTAATAACTAGATAACAGTACAGAACTAGCCAACGGTTTCCACAAAATAATTTCTGATACCTTAACAGAGCTTACAGACATGTCACCACCCAGGAGTAATGCGACATGATTAACTCAGTCATAGTGAATACTGCCAAAGTCATCATCTCCATCCCCACCATGCAGGTACACCCTGCATTCATGGGAAATGTCAATTACTCGGCGGCTTTCCCTTAGTATACATTACCCCCCCCCCCCCCACACACACACACACACACATTGCCCGCTGTATAGAGGCACCAGTTTAGTAGTGACATCTGGCGGATTGTGAAGTACATATATGTAACGGGGGTGGAGATGATGGTTGGAAGAGTTGTATTCCCTGCAGACTCTCATTGATTTGACTTTTTAAAAGTGCCTGGCTTTCAGGTGAGAGTGCTCTTGGAGACAGTGACGCTCAATTTTCTGAGAGTGCACATAACCAGCGCTCCATTGATCAATTCACCATGCCAACCCCACCATGCAAAATGATGCATTAATTGCTGCAACATGTAATTTGCTGCATCATGACGCCAAACACGTTTATAAACATTAAGTTCATTGTTCCCGAGGCATCATGCTTTCTTTGGAAGTTAATCAATTCCTGTAGACTTATACAATCAAAGTGTCTAAGGTATTTGTTTCTGTATTAATAATGTCAACACTTTGATTCTTTTGCATCATTTAGCATCCCCAATAGACAATACTCATAATATAAATGTGCATTTCCATAATTATGACTAAGATCACCATAGAAATAAGCAATTTATCCCCTCCCCACGTTACATACATGAAGCAGGCTATATTCCGATGCCACCTACAGGGGAATTTATGAATTACGTCCTAGTTGTGAGTTAAAGGCTGGTGCAGGTATGAGTCTGGGGCTGGCATACGTCAGGTTTTGGTTAGGCACATGCCAAGTGGGTCTTCCCTCTGACAACTCCAGTTAACATTGTCAACTAGAAGAGCCTGGGGACAGGGTTACTTTTTTTCAGCGTACCTTATAATTATATCTGTTAACATACCTGTTCTGCAAAGCGTGTAGGATCTCCTTTTGGGAAAAGGTTTCTGTAGATATCCTTGAAGTGGTCGGGGTCCACAGTCATCCTGCCATGTTCACACTCCTTGAGGAAGGCCTTGTAGTAGTGTCTGATTTCGTCTACAGTAAAGGCAGTGCTCTCACTCAGGTCACTCAGTACCTGGGGCCGCAGGCTCGTGCTCTCATTCCCCATATTGATAACTGTAAAGGGACAAGTGGAGAAGGTATTGAATTAAGTTCTATGATATACACAAATGTTATCGCTATACCTTTTAAGACAGTCATTGATCTTGCTGACAAAATGTATAAATCGCATTAATAGCTGTATGCAGCTGGTAAAGGGTTTTCCAGAATTGTAAATTTGACGACCCTACACTTGTCACTTGGAATGGGCCACCACCTGGGCTAATGTTGTCAGTCAGATAAGCCTATAGTGTCGTCATATGGGATGGTAACCTGGTAGGTCCTCAGATGGACCACCAACAACGACTATTTGACAACTTTAGATGCTTTGATTTTATCAGTGTGCCAGCCCCAAAACTGGAGCGCTGTGTGGCCTTTAAAGGGTTTAGTGAACAAAAAAAAGTTGCTTAACTTAACTTGACACGTTCACCACCGAGGGCCGAGTTATATCTGAGTTGTCTTAAATATTTACTAATCACACTAATGTGGCATGAGCGATAAATTAGACTAATATGACCTGAACGATGTGCATACTCTCATGAAGATTTCGGTATTGAGAAATGGTTTATTATAAGGGTAGTAAGTATGATACTCAAGGGATTGGTCATTTACTATTAAGGTGTGGGGGGGGGGGGGGTGGAATCTCACGCAGAGCCCCTTGGCTAAAGTAACTCATAGAAAGTGTTAAGTAATGTTGATAAAAAATATCAAGTCAGCATCACAACTTGCGAATCGATTCCTCGATAGATTTTAAGCTTATGTATAGAAAATCTACCCTTTCTCGGCTATGCTTACGATGATTATCCCAGTGGGCACATACCATTGAATCGACATTGTGAACTGGTTGTCAATGTTGATACAATGTTGATTCAACATTGAACAGAATTCTGTGCCCACTGGGATGAAGCACATTTTTCATTTCTTTTTGTCTTGTGTTATGCTGGATTTACTTATTTAGTGAGGGGGGCACCAATGCAAAATTTGAATAGAATCGTACCTACACATCAACTCAAAGTCTACATTTGTATATGTATTTAGGAACACGTAAATGCCCTTAGTCAGCAGCTGATAAGGGGAGGTTAGTTGGTGTAGATTGTGTATGATTATTATACAAGCGTTATCCTTACTATCTATAATAGATACGCCAACCCTAAATGCACATGTACGCTACTGTAGATTACTCATGGTCTAAGTACTGGACATGGCGACACAGGCTTAGTGCAAGTAACACTACTATATAGCGGACATCAATTGTTTACCAAACCTTTGTTGTATCTAGGGTGTACATAATTATATATTTGAAAATCTTCCTGACTCTAACAAGAGAGTGATCCTGACGCCTTTAAGAAGAAAGATTTCTGTGTAGGGACGAAGCCTATACATGTATATTAGTTGAATCTATGTGTATTCAAGGAACCCATGCGATTGAATATATTATTGTGTAGAAGTTTATTTGGTTTTAGCTTATGTAAAGTGTGAAAGATGCAAATACATCGTCATAATAATTATAGGAACTATTTGTCCAAAGTGGCTGAGTAGTATAGTATGTATCGGAACGGGACTATAGTTAACTACTGTTTATTACTCAATCGACATGCAGCCAATCAGAGGCCTCCATTTGGTCACGTGACCCGTTGCCATGGTAACGTGACCTACTTAGGGCTCTCAGCCAATCAGAAGCCAGCATTCTGGGTGACCTACTGACCTACTTAGAAGCTCTCAGCCAATCAGAGGCCGGCATTCTGGTAACCATGGTAACGTGACCTGCTTACGTCACGTGACCTACTTAGGCTCAGCCAATCAGAAGCCGGCATTCTGGTAACTAGGGTAACGTGACCTACTTAGGGTTTGTTTGTAAACAACACCACGTGGCTCTCTTGTTTGTAAACAACACCACGTGACACGTGACTGTTTGTAAACAAACAACTTATATATAGAAAATAAACACAACAAGTTCCATGTTATGTTAAAATTATATTTTCAAAAAAAAAGCACATGCTGGAGGTTTAAGAGTGACAAATGACGATTCTTTGTCGACGCGACTGCTAACATCAGCATCGGCAGCAGCATCGGCAGCATCGGCAGCAGCATCGGCAGCAGCGGCAGCAGCCTCGGCAGCAGCGGTAGCAGCAGTAGCAGCAGCTGTAGCAGCAGTAGCGTGAGCATTAGCAACAACAGCAGCAGCGACAGTAGCAAGGGCGGCAGAGCGGGCACTAGCAGCGTTATCAGCGGCGTCATCGGCAGCCGCAACAGCATCAGCAGCAGCAGCGTCGGCATCGGTGGCATAAGTAGCTGCATCGGCGGCAGCAACAGCAGCAGTCACAGCCGCAGCGGCAACAACAACAACGTCATCACAACCAGCGTCACTAACAGCCGCAGTAAATGCAGCAGTAGCACGCTGAGCAGCACTAGCAGCAGCAGTAGCAGAGGCTACAGCATCAGCTTCACATTCGCGCGCCGCTTCGTCATTCCGCTTCATGTCACGGTAGCAACTTTCCATCATGGGGATCTGCAAATTGAGGCGCGGTGCTGGTGGTGGTAGTAGTAGTAGTAGTAGTAGTAGTAGTAGTAGTAGTAGTAGTAGCGTGAACGATGATGACGATGCCGAATACGGTTTCACTCCCCCTTATATACCCTTACTCCCCCCTTTTTTTTCAAGCCACCGGCCAGCTGCCCCCTCACGGCAGGTCTTTAGATCAGCCTTAAGTCGCTTACTACGCGGCTCATCATCCCTCTAATCGCATTTTCCAGCCGCCGGCCGGCTGACTGCTGACGACAGGAGAGGGTGATTTGTTTTTCTTTAGATTTAAGCCGCTTACCACACGCACACCCTCTAGTCACAGACAGAGTGACAGAAAGGGAGGGGGTCGCTTTGTTCACGCTACCTGTAGTTGTTTTTCTATACACACGCTGAGCCCATGACCCGCTAATCCTTTATACAGGTAACACGCGTTCAACTAATTACTCTATTGTATGACAGTCGGTACACGGATTTAATTTTAAACCACCTTCCCATCTGGATCCATGTCTGGCGGGGTGGAAGGATCCAGCTGAAAAGCGTGATTAGGGCATTTGTTTCTCTTATGATAGCAGCAGGTCAGCATGCGACAGCTGAAAATGTCAGACTCGCCGCTCCGATAAAAGACTGAGATGCGTCTCTCTTTCCACACACCCTTCTACCATCGCCGCCGACACCGCCACCGCCGGCCAGCCGACCGCCGCCACCGCCTGCAGTCACCGCCATCACGCCAGCAGGGAATTTCGAGCTGAGTCTGCTTATTGCTTATTTTTTTTGTTTGAGCTTTTTGTTTTTTAAATTTTTTTATTTTCACTCAGTCTTTTTTGTTTCGGAGGAAAGAAATATGGCGCTGCAGAGGGCGCGAGTTTCTAAAAGACGGTCGCGCGAACAAAGTGCTCTCCTCAACTGCCCGGCTATTTTTTTATCTCAAAGGAGAGAGCGTCACGTAGTTGAGGTTCACGCTTCTCTTGAAGCGTACCGAATTCTCGAGAAATGCAAAGCTGAGCGCCATCGTCGTTATACAAGAGCGGAAAAGGAAAACATAGCGACATGGCCGAGAGCCGTCTTCTCAGAACAGCATTTACTCTACCATTGCATAACAGCCGCTCTCAGCGCCCCCACTCGTTGGGCGTTTCATGAAAAGAAAGAGCGCCGCTACTCTCCTCACCCTGCCTCCTCTTATAAAGTGAGAATAAGTGCTATGAAACGATTCGACAAGCCGATCGGTTTCTTGGGAGCGACTGCAGCTCCCACTCGGTGGGCGCGCGTTGTGGCCGACGTGAACACGGTCTCTAAACGTTTCGACGTCGTCACTTGTTATCCCGCATATTGCAACGCAGCCGAATTGAAGAAGATAGGGACGCACTATTTTAAACCATACGCTCCAATATGTATTTGTCACCGCCGCGCTCACACGCCTTATTGCTTTTTCGAGACAATCGTGTCACAACACAGAAATAGAAAAAAAAGCGGCAAAGCGACGAGCTTTGCCTAAATGATCAAAAAAAAAAAAAAAAAAAAAAAAAAATTAATCTCCTCCTCCTCCTCCTCCTCCTCCTCCTCCTCCTCCTCCTCCTCCTCCTCCTCCTCCTCCTCCTCTTCTTTTAAAAAAAAAAAATAAATATTTGTATCAGACTCCTCTGGAGTCTGATACAAACATTTATGACTATTGAGTGAAAATAGAATTTTATCGCAAAAAAAAAAAGAAAAAAAAGTCACTTCTGCCGCCGCTACTGTGACACCGGCCGGTATCAATAAAAAGGTCGGCTGACTTTTCTCCACAACCATTCACTACCGACCGTTCGAGTGAGAAACACAGCAGACAGTCAGACACACAACCGCTCTCTGACGCGTCCTGAAAAAAAACAAAAAAATGTCCAGTAGTAAAAGCAAACTCTTCACAGAAATTCATTTCGACGCTCGACTACAAGGACCCTTTAGTTGTATCATTAGCGGTCCGTCGGGTTGTGGAAAATCGCGCTTGGTGGATCAATTTCTGAGCGACGTGAACAATTTGGTCACGCCGCCGGTGGAAAAGACTTTTTACCATTACGGCGAGTGGCAACCTCTGTTTGAAAAAATGCAAAATCAGTACGGTGTGGAATTCAGAGAAGGTCTTCCTAGCAAAGAGTCTATAGCGGGAGACGTGGAAGTAGCAGAAGACGCTTTACGACCCCACACTCTACTGATATTGGACGATCTGATGAGCAGTTCCAATCAGCAAGTGGTAGCCGACATCTTTACTAAATACTCGCATCACTGGAACGTGAGCGTCATATACATCACTCAGAACCTATTCCAGAAATCACCCGACTTTCGAACTATGAGTCTGAACGCTCACTACATGATCGTTTTCAAGAACCCGCGCGACATGGGGCAAATAGCTAGTCTGTCTCGCCAGGTGTTTCCGTCCAACGCGGCGGCCCTCTCTAGTATATTTACCCATGAACTCAAGCGACCTCACTCATACCTCCTTCTGGACTTCAAGCAGTCAACACCTGACGATCTGAGAATACGCTCCTCTTTGACGTCCATACACTCTCAGCTAGTGTTCGTACCGCTAGACAAAAAAAAGAACAAGAGAAAGCAGTAGCAAAAAAATGTCTTCTCATCTACTCGAAAGACACTTTGGTACTCTCAAGCACTTAGCTAAGTGCTCGCCAAAGGACTGCTCGCATCTAATAGACTCTGGAAGCGACGATCTGATCGCAGCGTTAAGTGAGATCTGTCACAATTTACTGGTAGGGAACATCCCGCTCAGCGACAAACAACTGGACAAGCTTCGAGAATCGGCTGACGTGTTGAGGGAGGTCGGCAAAAAATCTACGCCCATCAAAAAAAAGAGACGCGTCTTGGTACAAGAGGGAGGTTTCCTCATTCCGGCTCTCATAGGGATGGCCTTACCGCTTATAAAGAGCATTCTCCGTATATGAGACACCTCATTCGACACCTACTCGCCGACAGCACCACCACCACCACCACTACCGCCACCACCAGCGTCATTGCCACCGTCGTCCCCATGACGGACTCAGAGCAGCAACAACACTACAAACGTTTAGCGCTCGTGGATCCTGAGACGCTCTACAAATCATCACGAGCAGGTCTACTTCATCATGTGCCCGCTGCTGCTGCTACTACTAGCGCTGCTACTACTGCAGTCGCTGCTGCTAGTACTTCTACTGCTCCAAACCTTCCTCCTCTTCCTGATGAGCGCACTGAAAAGAACGAGAGTTCCGCTCCTGCCACCGCCGCCCGCCTACCTGCCGACATGGCCTATTACCACAAGCAGGCAGAACAGTCCCTTCATCCCGACGCGGCCTTGCACCAGGTGCTACAGTTTATCTACAGGGACTTGGATTTAGTGTTGAACGACCCCACTTTGGAATCGCGCGAGAAAATGTTGAAATACCGAAGGTTGTTGAATAGATTGCAATTTTTTCTCGCGAATCCCCACAACAGCAACATCTCTTCGTCCTACTCTTCTTCGCCCCCGGCTCACCTCCGTCAGTCTGCTGAAGAGGCCAGCGCGTCCCTACTCGAGCGGTTGGTGAACCAAGTTCCCAAGAGGAATCGCACTCGGACCGTGGCGCTGTACAAACAATTGGAGAAATCCGGTGTGATCAAGTGGAACGAGGACGGTGCGGTGCGCGAGATGTCGGGTCGGAGAATACCACCTGAGCATCGCATCAACATAGTGGACTTACTGAACGACGCTGCCAGGTTCAGGAAGACGGCGCCCAGACCGGCGGGCTACTCGCCGTTCACGAAAGCGCTGCGCGAAGCAGTTCCCACAGACTCCTTGATCGGAAACCATCTGTATAAAGCGAGCGGACCTGGCCGAAGTTTGGACACACGGCTTGCTGACAGAGGTCGGAAACGACCGAGCTTCGACTCGGAAGAAGGAGAAGCAGCAGCGGCAGCAGCAGCAGTAGCAGCAGCAGACTCTTCTCTCCAGGTGGACGATCAATCCTCTGACGACGAGGAGGACGACAGTGAACTTTTCCAAACTCCGACTTCCTATAGGAGCGTGGCGAGTAAGAAAAGGAGAGGGCGCAACCGCCTAGCGGCGAGCTCGTCGTTCACGCCCTCAACAGGCCCACCATGGGCAAACCAGTGAAGAGACTGACCAAGAAGGAAAAAGAAAAGAAGCGCGTAGTAGCTAGATATACCGACGTCAAAGCGCCCTCCAGTTTCACTAGCGTGACTAAACTCCAGAAACATCATTTTCGCCACCTGAACCCGGCCGTCATCCGAGATGCTTTAGTGTCGCTGGACGCCTACACTAAACATAAACCCATTCGGAGAAAATTCGCAAGGAACAAGACTATAACCGGCGCAATCGATCAGCAGTGGCAGATAGATCTGATGGACATGCAAGCTTTGGCGTCTCACAACGACCGCTTCCGGTACGTGGTGACGGCGATCGACGTTTTCTCTAGGTACGCGTGGGCCGTTCCCATTAAATCCAAGAGCGGCGCTGATGTCACCGAGGCCTTCCGAGAGATGACAGGCACTGGCGAGAGACGACCGCGCACTGTTCAGACAGACAAGGGGAAAGAGTTTTTGAACAAGATCTTTCAAGATCACTTGAAGAGCGAGGGCATAGAGTTCTTCACTGGCGAGAACGACGACATCAAAGCTAGTCTAGTGGAGCGCTTGAACCGCAGTCTGAAGGAGAAGCTGTGGCGTTATTTCACACACAAGCGCACGTATCGCTACGTAGACGTACTGCACCATGTAGTGTCTTCTTACAATCGCACTCACCACAAGACGTTGAAAATGGCGCCGGCTCAAGTCAGCTCGGAAAACAGCGAAACAGTTTTCTACCGACAAGATCTCCCAACTAACAAACAAATCGACGAAATATGGAAAAAGAAGAAAAAAACAAAGACGTCCGCCGTCGATGTCATCGCTCCGGGTGACAGAGTGAGGATGTTGAGAACTAAAGGCGCCTTCGACAAAGGGTACGAGGGAAACTGGCGCGAGGAAGTGGTCGACGTTGCTAAGACGTTGGGAAGCAGAGGGTTCGAGCTGAAAGACGACAAGGGCGAGGAGATAAAAGGCGTCTTCTACCCGGAAGAGGTTCAGAAGGTGTACAAGAGTCGTTACGACAACAACTACCTGATAGACGAGGTGTTGCGCCGCAAGACCGTCGATGGTAAAGAGTTAGCTTTCGTACGTTGGTTAGGTTACGACGACAAGTTCAACGAGTGGATCCCCGTCAAAAAAATAACGTAGAAAAAAAAAAAAAAAAAAAAATGAACATCACTCTACCTAGCAACAGCTCTATGGAGTATTATCCTGACAACAGCTTGACGTCTTTCCGAACTCACTTCGACTCGCCGCTCCTTCTGCCCGAAGCGTACGAAGCGGCTCTGACTGAGATCATCCTCCCTACAGAATGGACTAACGTGCACGACGACGACTTGATCATCGTTGTTCCTCTGCGCACCAAAGGTTCGCTAGAGGAGGCGATCCAGGTTTTAAAAGAAACTAAATTCTCCGAAGGAAAAAAACCACAGGTAGACTGGAAGAGAATGAAAAACGCGAACGGTCTGAGCAAGCTAACGTTCAGCTCAAAATTCCCGCTGAGCTGGAAGGAAGCGAGCTATGTAACGGTGGAAGAGATATCAGACACGTCGGAAGAGCAGCAATTGAAACCGGAAACAAAAAGGTTCAAGAGAGAGGTCGACTTGAGACAGACGAATGCCGTATACAAGCAGTTCTTGTCCCCGGCGGTGAAGAAGAAGGCGATCAGCGATCAAGCAAGACAGATGATCGAAGAGATGGAGAAAGACATGGGAGTGCGCAGTTTCATGCCAAACATATTCGAGATACCTCCTATTTTCACCGGAAGCAACCACACCCTAATCGAGCGCTTGAGTGAGACGTTGCGAGATGACAGACTAGAGGGCGACAGCTTCTTGCTCAAACCGATGCGGATCTTATCGTACGACGCCAAGACGAAACGCGTCACCATCAAACCGCCGAGACACTGTGCTGTCCTGCTGAGTCAGCATCTCGCATGCGTTCTAGGCTTCGGAGAGAAGACGTGTTTCGCGTCGCCGACTACCGGCGCCTACTCGATGGATGTTTACGGGGACGTGCACTCTGTGTACATATACACCGACATGATCCAGGAGAGACGTGTGGGCGACATGCAAGTGCCGCTGTTGCGCTGCGTGGCGGTGGACAGAGGCGGAAAGCGTCGAGGTGGCGTGCAAGCTATCAGTTTTCCCCATTTGGATTATTTCCCCTTGAAATCCAAGAGGTTTACCGAGGTCGGCATCTATTTAAGAGACCGATCCAGTCATTCCATCCCATTCGGTAGAGGCGAGGTGACCGTGACACTTCATCTGAGACCTATTGAGCGCTGAAAGAGAGAAAAATGATGCGTCAACGCGTTCCGTACTTTCCACCCAGGCGCACCGTCGGCAGAGGGTACAGCGATTACTACAACGCGCAGCTGGGCAACGGCGTCAACGTGTACAGCGGGCGCTCTTTCCAGAGCGGGCACGGTTTGGGCGGCGCTCTGTTAGGTCTGATGCGCTCGGCTACCCCGCTATTGAAGTCGGTGGGAAAAACGCTGCTCCGCGCCGGTGTGGGCGTAGCTAAAGATGTGCTGGCGGGTCGGACTTTAAAGAGCAGCGTGAAAGACCGAGGCGCAGGCGCTCTGAAGAGACTGGCGAGTACGGCGTTCTCGGGAGGAAAGACGCCTGTCGCGTCTAAGAAAGGGTCGAAACGTCGCCGGCATTCTCCTCAGACGGGCGGTGGCTCTTGCAAGAGACGTAGAGGGGATGTATTCGACCGGTAAGCGCCTAGGCGTTCAGGTATAAAAAAAAGACTGGAGGCGGCCGGCGTCAGTCTGTCGGCCGCGTGAAGAGAGAACACAATGGCTTACGTACACGAGAGCAGTAACGAGTGCGCGCTCTCTGAGCTCGACCTGCACACCGTAGCGCCGACTCAGACTACTATCTTAAAGTCGTCTTTCCTGGGGATAGAAACAAAAAACTCTTTAGAGGATGGAGGTAACATAAATTTCACCATCAACAAGTCGCAAGAGTACACAGACCTGAACGAGAATTACCTTCATCTGGAATGTCAAGTGCTGAAAGCGAACGGAGCGGCGATCGAGGACACCGACGCGGTAGCTCCGGTGAACAACTTGGCTCACTCGCTCTTCAAAGACGTCCAAGTCTCCATCGGCGGTTTCAAAGTGTCTGGCAACACCGAGACCTACCCTTACCGAGCTTACTTGGAAGGGTTACTCAACTACAACAAAGACGTGAAGGACGGCGTCATGAGCGCCCAGGGGTGGCATGAAGATACGCCCGGTCAGTTTGACACGTTGACTGACGCGAATGCGGGGTACAAAGCGCGCAAGAAGCTAATCTCCAACAAGCGCTTTTCGCTGATGGCGCGACTGCACTTTGACCTGGCTCATCAACCGAAGCTCATCGTTGGAGAGACAGAAATCAATCTCACTCTGAAACAAGCGGCGCCCTCTTTCTATCTGATGTGCGCCGCTGACGGAGGCTACAGCTTGAAGATCTACAAAGCAAAGCTCTACGTGCGACGCGTGCTGGTGGCGGACGCTGTAGCGGAAACGCACGAGAGAGCGGTGATAGAACACGGGCCCTTCGACTACCCGGTGAACAGAGTGGAGGTGACGACGTACGCCATCCCTCAAGGTAACAGAGATCACAGCTACACACACTCCAACACAGGCCAGCTTCCCAAGTCGATGATGATTTGCTTCCTTGACCACGACGCCTTCAACGGTAGCTACACCAAGAACCCGTTCGAGATGAAGCATTACGACATCAGCTCGCTTCAAGTGATAGTGAACGATCAGAAAGTGCCGAACGACGCCTACGTGCCCGACTTTAAGACCAAAGCGGCCGTGAGAGAGTACTTGGCGCTACACACGGAAACAGGGATTAACGAGGGCGCGCGCTCCTGCGGTATTTCATACGATCAATTCCTGAACGGTTACACGGTGTTCCCCCTCGACTTAACCCCAGACAGATTGCACGACGGGTGTCGCTTGAACCTTATAAGAGCGGGTCAGCTGAGGGTGGAAGTCAGTTTCCGCTCGGCGCTATAAGCGACAACAACGGTGCTACTCTACTTGGTGTACGACAACGTCGTCGAGCTGACCCGAGATCGACACCCCGTCACCGACTACCACATGAACTGAAGACAAGACGGCGGTACTTGGCGTATCGTATGAACACGCTTGAAATAAGCAGAGTGTTGAAGGAAAACGTTCACACAAAACATCGTTTCCTGGGCGTTTTCTCTTGTGACACTATTCCGAAGCACCCTATCAAAGACACTTGTTTCGTGAGCAACACAGATCCGCAACATTTACCAGGTCAGCATTGGGTGGCGTTTTACGTGTCGAGCACGGGTGAAGTGTACTACTTTGATTCCTTCGGCTTACCGCCGCTGAGTGCGGAGTTCTTGTCTTTCGTGGAACGCTCTGCTCCGTTCAAGTGGCAAAGAAACCGCATTCAACTACAAGACACTTCTGCTGACACCTGTGGACCTCATTGCGTTCATTTCCTAATTGAAGCATGTCGAACAAGAAACCCCAAGAAGTGCGTCATGCGCATGAGCAAAATCCCAAAGCTGAGCGACCGGGCCGTGAGTCAGAAGCTATCGATGATGCTGTTGTGACGGGTTGTTGCGATGGCGGCCGTTTCATGGAGGCAAAGATTCTCTGCCTTGCCGAAATGGTGTTGGATTTATCCAAAGTCGTGCAATGTCTATTGGAGAGAAGTCGTCCGGGGTGTGGTGGTGCGAGTGACGGCGGCGTGAGACTTTGCGGCCTGTTGAGTTGCTGCAAATCGAAGAAGCAAGCTAAAAAAGCATAAACTTGTGTGTTTTTTCTGATTGAAATGAAAATAAAGAATAAAATGAAAAGAAAAGAAATTATCTTGTTGTGTTTTTATTTCTATATATGTGACCAGGCACATGGAAAGGGATACTCACGGGGGAATTGATGATTAAAGTTTATGTCATGATCTTTAAAATGAGATATCATAAGGCAAGATACTCCTGGTGGTTTTGTGGGAAACACATCTTGAACATGTGTTGTTACTTTTAACTGAAAATGATAAATAAGCTATAAATGCACTGTATACCATAATAACCACTAAAAATGATGTAAATGTCAGATTTCCTAAAAAATACACTAAATAAATGTGAATATCCAATGTAGATTTGGTTCTAGGATGAATTTTCAAGATCTGCTTTCAGTTTTGAGTTACTGATGGAATTCCCAAGAGATTAGGACAAAAATGTTCCATTTAGAAACCATGGACTGGTTTCCATGGCAACCAGGAAGTGTGATATGTGCCAATTTCCCATAGAAAACGTTCCATTTACATTCCAAATATAGAATGTTAGCACTAAAGATGGAATAATTCTAAGAAGACTACTGTATTCTCCATAAAAAAGTATCCTAAAGAATTTTTGGGCATATCTTTCACTATTTTGCCATTCTAATGCCCCCTGGTGGCCAAAACCAGAACTAAAAATCCCCCGCGAAGGTACCTTCTCACGTGTTGAGCCACATATAAGTTACATAACTTTTTTTTGTTTGTTTGTTTACAAACAGTCACGTGTCACGTGGTGTTGTTTACAAACAAGAGAGCCACGTGGTGTTGTTTACAAACAAACCCTAAGTAGGTCACGTTACCCTAGTTACCAGAATGCCGGCTTCTGATTGGCTGAGCCTAAGTAGGTCACGTGACGTAAGTAGGTCACGTTACCATGGTTACCAGAATGCCGGCCTCTGATTGGCTGAGAGCTTCTAAGTAGGTCAGTAGGTCACCCAGAATGCTGGCTTCTGATTGGCTGAGAGCCCTAAGTAGGTCACGTTACCATGGTAACGGGTCACGTGACCAAATGGAGGCCTCTGATTGGCTGCATGTCGATTGAGTAATAAACAGTACTTAACTATAGTCCCGTTCCGATACATACTATACTACTTGGCTGAACATAACTGTTTATATATATTTATATATATGCACCAATTCATCCAAGTGCGGGGGAAAAAGATTCTATCAATAAGGCCATAGACTTATAATTTCAAAAGCTTAGCCCTTTAGATGCCGCATGCATTGTAAATGTATTATGCCCTTTGATGGTCGGTAGGATACATATGAGCCCAGGGGCGTTTCCCACCAGGACTGCATTCATGCATCATGACGATTAATGATATATTGTCGCACGATGCGGCCATTAAAGGGCCACCCAGTTAAATATTGATGAAATGCATCTGTGTGCTGACAAAAGCTGTACTTCTATGTCAGCATAAGTGATGTCAGACTGTGATGGATAAGGTGTCCTACCTCACTGTAATATGAAGAAGTTTTATCTTTGAATATACAGGAGCGATATCTCACTTCAAATAACCTAGCTACTTTTGAGTACGATAGTAGCTTTGCATGTGGCTATTCATGTGGAAGAGCTTAACTACGATGTATTTTTGCTGATAGACTTTGTTAGTATAGTAGTTATCCTCAGAGGAAAACTTTTCTGCCATTAAATCCTAAATAAGTGATTGTTATGTGCATGTGTGGCATGCTGTCAATGTGCTATACGGGACTTTTGTGACACAGGGATTTACAAAGAGAAACTCTAGAGAGCCAAAGTAAACACTGATTTATGCTGACCAAGCTACAAATACATACTGCCCTTCAGAGACCCTCCCCTAGACACCAATAAATTAGCCTGTCAGCATACTCTCAGCAACTAGGATCTAAATTTGAACTATATCTTATCCAGAGATACAAGTTACTCAAGGTCCCTAACCATTAAAAGGCTGCATAGTGTTTACATGTGTAATGCCATTTGTCATCACGATGAATTCAGCCATGGTGAGCCTACTCTCCAATGAGCACTGCATTCATGTATCATGCCGACTCCATATGGGTAATTACATCAACCCCACAGGGTCAGCATGGCGCATTCATGAATGCATTATGACAGTAAATGACACAATACATTAAATTCCTCTGTGGTCCTTAAAGGGCTAAATAACCACTTACCTGTCTGTGTATTGGTCCCTAAGTGGCTGCACCCTTCACAGTAGCTGGTAAAGGTAACTGTACTGTTCTAGGTGTGGGCGGAAAGTGAGAGGCCTACCACTGATAACTCATTGGGGCTATCGGCTTTATCTCTTCCTAGTCTTCTGTTTATATCAGACAGTGTACTGATTGATTGTTATCTTGAGGACAAAGTCCATCACTTAGGGAGGGATATATTTTTAATGGCAGGTGGGGTGGTAGGTTCGGGGGAAGCAAAAGGAAAAGCCGAGCCATTGCCAGGTTTAAGGAGGGGGGGCGGCAATTTAATCCGTTTTCTGTGAAAGAGTAAGCGCATTCGACACTACTAGATGCATATTAAAAAGGGTGCATACGCGAACGATTCTGACCATCGGGGGGGGGGGGATATGGTATACTGCCAGTTGTTAAAAAAATATAACTCCCTTTCCTATGCTATGCTGGTCTAACCTTTTCCGTGACTATTTCGTCAGAGAACAGTCGCGATTAGTGACTGCGTCAAGGTATACATGTGTATTATTGTGATCATTAGCTAAAAATATCGTCCACAGAGCAATGAGAATATGAAACCATAGTTATTCTACCTTACAAGCTTGGCACATGAAAATGAAACAGGGATTTTCCAAATGTATGTGTTTCTTTGGATATTGAGGCAGCTAATAAAGGTAATACAAGTAGGTATAATGACCTGCAGATAAAACTGGTTGATATCTAGGGAAAGTATTTTGTATACATGTGCGAATAAACATGCGGTTTCTGCGTAGGAACCTTAGTTTTAACACTAGTATGCCCCAGCACTATTTTCATAATGGACACACCATAAAACAATATTCACTGAGGTAGTAGTAAAACAGGAGAGGTTCTCATCAAATATAAAACACTTGTAGGCATGCCATGCATTTGATTTTGGATGTGCAGGCGACTGCCTCATTTCCGCCCAATCACTATTTGTCATTCATGTCACATGATCTTGGTGGTAAAAAATATATTGGAGTAATACAGAGTGATAGGGTATGCAGTACAATCTATGTTAGCATGCTATGACTGTTATCTGTTATGGCATATACACCACACGTTATAATCATGTGACATACCATGTTGTGTGTCTCTGCAATGAATGGAATCACCTATCAATATAAATGGAGATCCAGATATGATGAGAAACTACTCCTTTACGGAGTCATATATAATCTTCTTTTTTTTAATTCCAAAAAAATCTAAATAAATGTTGATGATTTCACGATGGATAACGTTTAACTATAGACTTGATCTCGTTCTCCACATGCAATACCTATCGCTTCCTATCTATATTCTTATGAAGTACACTACCTGTGTTTATTATGATAATCTTGGCCATTCCCTACTATATTGAGTTTTATGTGCTTTGGGCTAATGGCAATTAGGTTTGGGTTGGGTGGGGACGTTATCTTGTTCTTTTTGTCTTGCATTTGTAAGACGCTTTTGTTGTTAAAGATCTGATTCGACCGAGGCCAAGGCTTATAATTTGCAGAGAGCCATGCATTAGATTGTACCACACTTGGAAGAAAGAACAGAAAAAAACTGCCTGTCGTTTGGGCATAGACACCGTCTAGTTAGCAATATACAAACTACGTAATCCACCATCATATTTCAATGCTGCTCAGTATAAGCCTGTGCTCGAAGCCATCATCACCACATATACATACACACTCGTGTATATATATATATATATATATATATATATATATATATATATATATATATAAATGTATGTATGTATATATATATGTATATATATATATATATATATATATATATATATATATATATATATATATATATATATATGTATATATATATATATATATATATATATATATATATATATATATATATATATGTATACATAACATAATCACAAGCATAATTTTAATCAAACTCATGATATACTCTATAGTAAGATTACTACTAGTAATATACATGTACATAAGCCTACGCACAACTTACTTTGGGATCATTAAATTTGTACACAGGCAGAAGGGAACACACAATATATTATGTTGCCATAGAGGGAACTCGACATGTAGGGTAAGACATATAAGAAATACAGCAGCAACAGCAGCAATCTTATGTTCGCTGTGTGGCTGCGCAATGGCGTTACAACTGACCAAACATAGCACTAGAATAAGTGCAGGTAATCTCGATTAAATTTCAAAGCTCTTTACTGCTCTATTCTTCATGTGCAATATTGGTCCGACATAGCCTCATGGTACAAAAACAGTATACACTGTCAGAATTAACTGTAGCTGCACACAGTGAGTTATAGTGTACAATTACAATTTAAAAGGAGGTGTGTTTGGTTTCAAAACCAAAAATACCTCCTTTTATACTGTAACCAAAAATACCTCCTTTTATACTGTAATTGTATAGTATAACTCACTGTGCAGCTACAGTTACCTGTGACAGTGTAGCTGTAGATTTAGTGTGTTATACAAACACGCTACACTGAAAACCCAATTGAGTTCTAAAGTGCTCACTATTGAACACCCTGGGTGTTCATGGTGATGGTGCTCACTAGAGGGTTATATGTGATCACCCAGGGTGGTCATGGTGATCACCCAGGGTGATTATATAAATATATGGTCACCTACCCAATTATTTGTGGACTAGTATATTTTTTTGTATATTGAGTAATCATTTAAATATAATTGGCATCATCAAGATGCAAATGAGGACACTTTATACTCTCATAATAGATCTAATAAGGTTGTATTGTGTGTTTAACAAATAACAGTCACTCACCACACTTGTACCTATAGGGCCTTAGCAAGATGATCAGTGGATAGCGCCATTCCCACTGGTACTAGGTCTATTCCCAGTACTCACAGCAACCAGCTTAGCCAAATCTCGTGGCCGGGATTAGGGTACAAGCAGGGTGCAGGCATTGTGAATAGGTTGTACCTGGACACTCCTAATGTCACCTGTGTCCAGTATAGTGTAGTGGTTAGCACTGTGGAATTATGATGCAGAGTACCTGAGTTCAATTCTCCTCAAGGCAATGCCTGGTAATCAAATTCGTAAGTAAAGCAATTTTGGAAACAGAATACATTATTCACAATACAACATGTACTAAAGAAAATTTAGAAATATATATTTCAAGGACATACTGTTATTTGGCCCGGTAGGGATTTGAACTTGGGCTCCCAGCATTATGAGTCCACAGTGCTAACCACTACACTATCCTGGACAAGGTGATACGAGTATTGTCCAGTAACAACCTATTCACAATACCTGCCCCCTGCCTGTACCATAATCTCGGCCAAGGGTTATGACTGCTAACAGTGGTCCAAAAGGTGGAGCCACTGTATCTCGCTAATGCGGAATATACATGGTTTCAGAGACAAATGAGGTGTCCATGTTTACGTATGCCTCTTCTTTTGATCAATTTGCCATGGTTTTCCTCTAATTAATTAATTGGAATCTCTAATGTTTCAAATACTCCTCATATCCTCCATTTCATAAACACCTATGGACAAGATTAGCTTAAGCATCAATCAGTAGATCACCTAAAGAAGGTCCTGCATATTACATTGTTGTATAGTAGGGTCGTCAAGTGGCAAAATCATGTCCTCAAAGTGATCACCTTAGGTCAGCATCATGATAACCTCAGGTGGTGGAATGGGCATGAACAACTCGAACAACCAAACCCATCAGCATGAATAAAATGTAGTCACAGTGAACACCTCAGCTGTTCTCTAGGCCATGAACTTCCAGTGTTCACTCAGTGAACACCCAAACTAGGGTTAGTCAGTTGTAACCCCATACACTGGCCATACAGCACTCCTCAGATTGCATCTTTTTCTGATTCCCACAGGTTTTCCTATTGGAGACCATGAATACAGTCTCTAATAACACGACCCGGGCTTACCAGTTCGTTTTCCTAGAAAGAAAAGTAAAATCTGAAGAATATAAACTTTAAGAATCCTTTCCAATTACTCAGGAGTTTCCTATCAACAATCGACCAGCAGCCATATAACATTACCTTCGCCAAAGGCAGGGGCTCTTGAGAACGGCTTGCTACAATGTGATTGCTTGTCCCAACTCTAGACATGATGTATCGCATGTTCTTTTTAATAGAGCAACAGCTTTGAAATCGAAAATGAATTCTCAAGAACCACTACCCTTGGGGTGATGAAAGAACTACAGATTGGAACACGCTCGCTAAACAGCATTTCAGGAACGACATTGCAGAATGCAGCCATGCACTTCGTGATTTTAAGCTATCCACATAATCATGAGGTCTTCTCCATGTCATTTCTTAATGAGATCCTGAATGACAACTTCTATTAAACAAGATACATGCAAGTGATTCTTAATAATTATGTGTCCAGGTTCCTGAGGTGTTTCTCAAGTTTCACTTATGCAAATAGTTATCCCAAAAAAGTTGCCTAGAGAATAGAAATGTATTACTCCGGAGTAAAGATGTCCACCTTTCTTGGGCCATCTCTGTGCATTGTTCTCCAATGGATCACGAGTCATAGCCCGAGAACAACTCAAGGTCCACTTAAGATCTTGGTTGAATTGCAGACATCAATTTACAACTGGCGAACATTCTAGAGATGGTGGAAATGAGACGACCTACTGCAGTCAAACTAGCTAGTTAACATTTAGATTGTAAGTAGAAGAGTAAAACCTTAATCAGCTGTTCCTAAAATACACATCTGTGAAATGTATTACTATGAATTTGCAGTTTTAAAGTAGAAGTATATTTTAAGTATTAAACAACATGAATAAAGAAAGCTGAAAAGAAAGCACAAATCAATAAGTCTGCATATGACCGCTATTAGCCTCGCTTTGGGGGTCTCCTTACTTCTAGTGCTGCCCTCTGTGAGTATCAGCTGACACTAATCACAAAGATGGCGGTCTGGGAGATGAGCTTCACAAGTCAGAACATCATGCGCCTCCCTTCCCTGGGTTTCCACCTCTGTCTCTGTCTCTACCCCAGCATGTGTGTATATTTAAAAAGGGTGTTTATTGGATCTAAATGGTTTGAGGACCATAGGTAGATAGCTAGGACATATTGCAGTTCTGCCGCCAGTAGCTATTACATATTTGTTGGGACCGTCTTTTATGAAAGGAAAAGAACTGAGCCCTGTTTTACCAAATTGGTTAGGGTTATCCAAAACGCAATCCCTTTTGGGCATAAGCACTACTAGACTAAATGTAGTTATGGGGATCATGTTGCTTAGAGAGGGACTGGTTCGGTCTGATTAGCCTTTAAAAGCTTTCTCTGTCCCTCTTTCTGTCCCTCTGTAGCTCTCTGTCCATTTCTCTGTCTCTCCATAGGGTGTGATCAGGTTTGAAAAGAAAGAAAATCTCATGTTCTACTTTTTTTCCTCCACTCTATCATCTGAAGCTTTAAGTTTGTGACAGAGAGATTAACAGGAGCGAGTCATGCATGCGGAGTGCACACCAACACAGTCAGTGTCTACTCCCCATGTGGGGGTTAGAAGATGTCAGACATGCTGAGGGATTGGGAGGTTCTCACGGGACACACCACGAAGGACTAAAACTAAGACGGAAGTTAGACATATGGGGCGCTGCATTAATTACATTGATGGCACTCCCTGCTAGAGAGAGAGAGAGAGAGAGAGAGAGAGAGAGAGAGAGAGAGAGAGAGAGAGAGAGAGAGAGAGAGAGAGAGAGAGAGAGAGAGAGAGAGAGAGTCAGATTCTCATGATCAGCAATTCATTTACAGGAATTGTTATCGCAGACGTCATGCCTAATTGAACAACATAATTAGCTTCCAAATAAGGTAACATCTAATCATAAGAAACCAAATCCAAATCCTAATGCACAATTAGTTAGTATTCGAAATCCTTCTGTGAAATGAAAACATGAACAAAAGCTTGAAAGAAATCTGCGGTTGCAGATCTCTTCCAGAAAACTGGATTATAACTGTTTTTCAGGAGTGTAGCTTGAATCTGGAACACAACGCTTTAAATTGTAGGTAATTGAGACGAGAGTCAGAGATACGATACACGAGTATACAATACCGTATAGTGAGGCAATCGTAAATCATTTAGAATCAACCATGATGATGCCATTCATATTCTTTTACATTAGATTTTTTCTGACACCACATAGAGAAAAGAAGTAGCATCACTGTGACTCCCGACTTGATTACTGAGGCAACTCTCTCCATGACCCTAAAATGACTCCCTAACAGTAGCAGGACTCTATAATTACTCTATAATGACTCCTATTCTAAGACTCCCTCGTGATTGGGAGTCACTTTAGAGTCGTGGGGAGAGTTACCACAGTGATCGGGGCTGGACTCCCGTTTGAGAGTTACAGCGATTCTTCTTCTCTCTGTGCATCTCTCTTTCTCTTTGAAGCAGTTCCCTGTGTTCAATATTGCCGGCTTTCACCGGACTATACACCAATGCCCGTTAAAACCCTGGCGCCCTTTGGGATGATCCATTTAGTATGTCACGCTTTTTTGGGCCATTTTGAACACCCCCCCACCCCCATGTCACACTTTGTCACGCTTCTCCCAACACCCCCCAGAAAAGTATGTCACAAATCTGCTGACACCCCCCCCCTTACAAATTTGATAGTGATGTTATTAGGCATGATGTGCCTTATCGATTAGAACCTTTTCAGATTACAACTGTTCAAAGAGGCGGTAACAAAATTATATGAATATTGGTGGCACCCTTGATTTTTGTGGCCTTGATCCATGGATTCTTGCAAGTGGTCACAGGATTAGGGCGCCTAAGTCTGGCCAATTTCCGGGTGCTTATGGGCTCCCCATATTATCACCTGCAGGCTTGAAGGATGGGCGACATTTTTTGTCTCCATATGTGTACAGGCAAGGGGAAAGGGATATCCGACGAAAATGTCAACTTTAAAATTGATATCATAAGCTTTCCATTGATGTATCATACAAGAGGATATCATTTCTAGTTTTTGAGAAATGGCTATATGAATATGGGTGGGCATGGCCCTGTCCAAACCCCCAATTAGCTCTAAGTCTCATAGTTTCCAAGATATATCTATCTAATTAGCATAATTAGAATAATTAGAAAATGATCATACATTTTCCTCCTATAGGCCATAGCTTTTGATCTAGAAATGATAAATTTATTCTGTTTTGACCATAGTAATCCTTGTGAATCATTCTATCAATGGGCTTCTTTATTTTCTGTATTTGGAATGAAAATCATGTTTCCATGGCAACACATATCAACAAAGACACTCATTTAGGCTCTAAAATGTTCTTTTTGCATTCCAAATAAGGAGGCTTTTCACTAAAAATGGAATGTTTTGTATAAAACTACTGAATTCTCCAGAAAAAAGTACCAAAAAACAAATATTAGCCTGTTTCTTCCAATTTAGGCCGTGGTGGAGCCCCCTGGTGGCTAAAATTGGTACTAATCCCGCGGGGATACCCCTTTCTGCTTGCCTGCTCACATATATCTCCACTAATATCATGATTTGGGGTATATAATATCAGATCTAGGACCTCTTTAGGCCAACTAAGATCTGGGTACTTTTTGTTAGAAACGGTGATAAAATTACGACAACATTTTATCGGGAAACTTAGGTGCCCTGTAAAAGGTGTGCTGGTAATGCTACCTGGGGGAGGGGACACTCAATTTTATTTCAACACAGGTATGTGGCTGGCTCTCCAGCCACGCTTTCCCTGGGTGACGTGAAAAGTGACCCCTAACGGGGGAGATTTTTGTGTCTGGGTTTAAGCTAATTCTCTGAGGAGCGACCCTTGGTGAAAGGGATTTTTAGTCAAAAGTGATCTTTGTTGCTGAGAGCGACCCTTGTTTTTACAGATTTTGTTGAAATCTCCAAAAAGTGGTGAGGGTGGTTTTGGTGAAAAGTAGCCCTTGTGAGGGGGATTTCTTGGGAAAGGCAGACCCATGACAAGGGGGTCTGCTCAAAATATAGCCTTGCCAGTCACACATCCATGTATATGGGATCTTGTGTTACCCTCTATAGTGATTGCATGGAATCGAGGTCAGTTAAGCAGATGAAGGATGATGAAGGCTGACCTGTCTATAGTGGATGGGGCTGGTACTTGTAGGTCTACTACAACCACCAGTATGTTTTTAGCCTGGAGATATCACTAATTATACAGCATTTATTTGATATATGGTTTTTAAAAAATCTGAAAGTGTGACGTCACAGAATCCTATACCCCCCCACCCCCTTGTCACACTTTGTCACACAAAAAAAAGACCCCCCACCCCCTTGGGCGTGACATACTAAATGGATCACCCCTTTCTGCCCATTCCCTTCTCCTTTGTTCAGAGGAAGTCAGACTTTCTTTAAATGGTGTCTCAGGACCATTGCCTAGTTGGAGCCTATCCTTAAACATAATATGACCGTTAGTCTTTACCCTTTAAGGGTCGTATATTGCTTCGATGAATTGTGCTCTTGCTCTTCATGATACATGAATACAGCCCTGTGGTGTAGCCAGTATCATGCTGACCAGGGCTGCAAACATGAATAGACCTTAAGAGGTATAATGCATTATAGTACTAAGCGGGCCTTAAAGGGTTAGCACGTGTTAATGTGACAGCTGTCACAAGAGGCACAGTAGCCAGAGTGTCGCATGCTAACCCCCACTGTCTCTTAGTCACGTGACCAGTCACCTCCAGTATCCTGAATAAGTCAACTCTCCTAAACCCCCAATTACTGCTCAGTGTTCCTTTAGCCATATCACCCGCTGCATTGCAACCACGAGTTGCTTTTCGTTGAGTTCTAGAGCTCTAGTCTTGATTAGTTTTGGGAAAGGCCACAGGTTATCTCTCACTGTAAGCTTTGGTAGAAGCCCTGCACTCCCCAAGCGCTACTCTGATTAGACGGAAGATTTGCCACTCTCTGTGTATATTTCATTGTTCCTATTATCTTACAAAATTTATCTCTGTCCCAAAAGTCAATTTTGAGCGCAAAGGAGGGAGTGGGTGATTATCTAGACATTTCGAATGTTTGTCAATTAGGCCCTATACCGTGAATGTGCATAAACTACACCAGCAGTATACCTCGTGAGTGATCAACGAGCCAAAGCCAGACATAAGCATATTCTGACTGATAGTAAAGCATCTTTGATACTCTACAGTTATCATAGTGACCAGTATGAAATACATATTTTAGCAAATCTAGTTCTTCTAGGCTGGCAGCTATCTGTCCATAGAAAGGACACTTTCTGTTCTGATGAGACGCTTGAGGGAGTTGATTCGATCAAGGTATAGGCAGTCAAGAAAGAGGATACCATATCTGATGGGAATCCGAGCATGGACCTCCGACAAGGGTGTTGAGACCAAACCGCAAAATCACACCATCAACCTCCTTCTCCCCCACCTGCCATGCTAGGTAGATACTTATGGTCCACTAGTCTTACCAGAAAAGGCTTGATGTAGCCTATGCCAGTCTCCTCACATTCAGCTTCCTTCACCCTCACTTTCTCCCCATATTAAGCCTCTCATCTGTTATCCCCGTGCACTCCGACTACACCAAGACATTAACCCTATCTTAGGCATTTTGGGTGTCTATCCCAGTAATATGTCCCAAGCGGCTTCATAGGCTGAAAAACGATTTATTCTCATCAGACGAGGGAGAGAGCACGAGAGAAGGTATAGCACTAAGACTGGTGATATAACCCAGTCTGCTACTCAGCAACTAACATCTAATATGAAATATGAGAATAGGGTAAATTACAGGTATCGTTATCAGGTTTAATTAAACAATAATTAGCTTCCAGATACGGTTAGATTCAATCATAAGAATCATGAATATTCCCATCGCAATACATATCCCTACTTAATATCAAATGTCCTTCCACAGAAGATGCATTAGAAACTTCATGATCCCCGCTAGGCCCATCCATATACATCTCAAATACACCTTGGGAATTTAAGAATGGTGACCTCTTGGCTGCCTATTTTCATTTATATATAGAGTCTACACATAACCCATAGTATTTTAATCATAATTCCTTTCAAACCTAAGCGCAAAAGGTTTTTAATCATTCATTGCTCTTGACCCATTTTAGTATAGACCAATGCAAACTATTGATAGATTACTCTACTGTTTGATTTACAACAGAGTCGGAGTTAGGAGTCGCCGCCCATGCAATGACAATAGCTATTAAATATTTATTTAACTGCAGCTGTAACCTTTAGATCAGACTGCTAGACATCCAGGAAGCCAGACCTTTTGCAGACTCTAACCATAGCACAATACATGTCTCTCTTCTGCGTCTTTCTCTCTGATTCCGCCATCAAAATCAATCCTTCGTTTTTCAGGTTTTACATTAAAAACATTATTTCATTTCAGCATGCCAGTCTTCCTTTCATTGCGGTCATAGATGTTTGAGAGTCATAAAGTTTCAACTTGTATCGATTTGGTGCACCATATGGATAATGTTGCCCCTCAGTACAATGTTATGGAAGCCGACAAGGGTCGATCCCCAAAAACTACATCATAAAAGAGATTCAATAAATTATGCAGCAAATAAGCTTTAAAACTGTATAATTTTATTATGGCCCTAGACCCCTAAATTCGACATGGCGACAGGGCCATTTCTTAAAATCGACATATGACATGAGGCTTAGTGACATGCGACATGAGGCTTAAAAAGATAGTGACAGGAGACATGGACAGTTCTTAAAATCGACATGGGACATGAGCATTATTAAGCGACATAGACATGCGACATGGCTATTTCTTAAAATCGACATACGACATGGGGACCCCCCCCCCCCATCAAGGGCCCCTTTATTCTACACCTCATTGGCACACAAACAGAACACTGTGTCCTAGCAGCTTTTTCTATGTGTCCTGTTTCTATGCCGAAGACCAAGACCCCAATAGGAATTATAGGGAGTGCCCCCCATACTTAGCCTAGGCAGTCGGAAAGCAGTGTCAGCATAGAAACAGACCAGTGGTTACAGGACTATTTCTTTGCCCTACTTCAAGTACCCATGGCCAAGGACCAAGCTAGCCCCAACCCGTCTTCGGACGCATCCGAGCAACATCGCTGGTATTTGAGGGGCCATGACCGCGTCACTTCCCCCGTATATTGGGGGGGATTCCTACGCGGTACCCATCTGCACTTTTAATACAACAGCACCAAGCGCACAGGAACTATTTTAACCAGCAACTTTTGGTGCCAGCGATGACGCTCGGGAACAGAGGTTGAGGTGGGGCTAGCTTGGCCAAGGACCTATTAGAAGGCTTTTCTCATGTCCTGATGGCAGAATGTGCTTGAAGAGCATGTAGTTCCGGTGGCGCAAGGATGTAAACAAGGATACACAGGGTTGACAGCTATGTTTTTGATGAAGTTGACACTGACAGCAGTGATTTGCGATGAAGCTGACACTGACAGCAATGATGTTGGCTTCTGTAGGTACCGTATTGCCCGCTGTATGTAGGCACCAGTCTAATCAGCCAAGGTTAAGAAAGAACTATGGTTAATTGGATTCTTCGGATATGATATGATTACAAGCATATCAGTTATGCCTATACATATAGTATAAATACTCGCATTCTTATCATGTATTCCATTGTGAACATAATACAGCTCAGCTTTACTTTATGATTAATGAAAATCCAGTAAAACCAGAACAGGGAGAAGACACAAATTAATAAGTTTCCCCTACATATTGCTGCCTTTACCCTCTCTGTGGGGTCAGCTTACGTTTCATGACGCACTGTATGAATATCAGCTGACACTAAAAACATAGATGGCCGTCTGGAAGATGAGTCTCACAAGAACTCTGTACTTATTACTTTGAGTTTGCACCTTGAATCTCTGTCCCAACCTACCTGTTCGCATCAACATCCGTAGTATATTCTGGTTTAGACTGGCCCAAGAAGATGCCATACGCTGCTCTCCTCCCCACTCTTCCTCCTCTCACTACCGCTGTTTCTACAGTCCAAAACTCATAGACAGAAAAGTTAGTTCAAAATTACAAATAAAAAAAGCAATGACTTGCGTAAGTCTAATTCTCGATGGACCATTTAATTTCTCTTTCATAAAACCCATCTTATATTGTTCTATATAGGATAATATTTGGGGTGGTAGATGTGAGCACTGGAATGGGGGACACTTTCTTTCATGCACGATACGATTAAGTTAATTGTGCTGAAGTACTAGAATTCCTTTATTCCATTTGATGGAATAAAATGTCACCGTATCTCACGGCCAGTGACGTCATCAAGGCTTTTGATATTATCATGGTTTGTTAACATTTCTACCGCAGAATTAGAGTAGTTACCAGAGGGGTAGTATTGGTGACTCCAAGAAAGGGCACTTGGCATAGGGAGTATGACATAGACAAATGCCAACACACCCATTGATATCGTCTCTGACGTATTTCACGAGTGGGGACTGGGGCCATATCCCACAAAGCCATAGGTCATGACCAAGTGGGATATGCCCCAGCCCCCACGAGTAAAATACATCAGAGACAGCATTAATGTAGTTAGCATTTGTGTTTATTTATTTTTATTTGGGTTGTTATTTCCCATTGTATTCAATGGGAACCATTGAATGTGGCACTTCCTATACAGAAACATCGTAAATGTTGTATTAAAAAAAAGGCGTCTGAAATATGGCCATTTTGTTTACTGGATCTTTGAGTTTAGGACAGAGACCTAGTCGCTAGGAGGGTAACAGGAGCGAAGTTATGTGTGGAGAGTGCACACCGGCGCAGTAAAGTTGTGTATTTCCCATGTTTGAGGTAAAGGATGAGGTGTCAGACATACAGAGGGGTCAGGGATTCTCAAGGACAACCCATGGAGGGCTAATGCCAAGGCAGAAGTTAGATACATAGGGTAATATGATTACTATCATAATTAGCAAAATTATACAGTTTTATCCAGAACTTTTACTCAGCCTTATCTCTTTATTTAGAGAAATACGGAAAAAGGGAGTGATGTTAATCAGTAACTATGTTAGAGATATGGAATATGGAAATACAAAGTCATTTCACTATAGAATTATACGGTTATCACAGCTTTTCTGTAATCAAGCCTAATTAAATGAGATAATTAGCTTCCTACTAGGATTAGACTTAATTAGAAGAAACCATATCCCAATCCCAATGCATAATTAATTAGTACCCGGAATCCTTCCTGGAAAAACCTCGGCAACCCTACCTAGCTCCGTGAAATATGAGGTACCAAATCCCCGAAGAAAAAACGATGTTCTCCTTAAGGAAAAATCTGTTGTTCAGGAGTGTCTATCTTTGCTAGCTTAAAATCTGGAACCCAATATTTCTTAAAGTGACACAGAAGATGCTTTTGCTCAGGAGGTCAACAACATATTCAGGCGTTTGCACCCTTTAGTTCTTGTAAAGCCCCTTACCTGTCTCAAATTGACTGTGTATCCTGGTACGGTTTGGTTGGGAACCTTTCATGCTAAAAACAAATAAGGCTTATAGCCTGTATTTCATAAGCTGCACCGCTTAGAATGGCAATATCAACAAACGGCTAACTGGATAAGTATGCATATATACTGAGGCATTGTTGGGCATGGAAATGTCACCGTATGATGGGTAACCTTATTAGATGTATCCTTTGTTAGCAGATAAAAGAAAGGTATAATTGTCATGAAACCTCATTCTCCATCTGCAAATATCATAACCACCTTGTTTGATACTACTTTAAGATTTAAATCAACTCCATTGTTCAAAGTCACGTAAGTCAACGTGTTTTTGAAATGCATAATGCATCATACTGACCCCATTTCTCTCTCTTATTTTTAAGCTGTGCCCTATGAACTGCGGATCCATATTGTCGGTCATATTCAATATATTGATCAAGGTCCATAGAACACGTGACCTACTGGCCTTATCTTCTTCTACAGTGGCCAAAGAAAATCCATGGTGGACCTGAACCATTTGGTTTACCGTGTCATCACATTCTCCTGCAGTCCTAAAGCCAGTTGATAAAAAATCTCAGAGAGTGGGCTGCTATAAAATAGCTTCATTTGGAATACATTATATTGGTACACATCTGATGGCGAAAACCCTAAAACCCTATACACTGAAGTCTCAGGAATAGTTTGGGAGGGAGGCATTAGCAGATGTTAGAGTTTCCTTTGCTGCTACGTCACAGGGCCTGGCTTGGGGGGGGGGGGGGAACAGAACCTCCACGTGGTTGGGTAGACTTACCATGATACTGCCGATAGACTCAACCTTATCACATTCACTGCACATTGGTTGTATTGGTCTGCAAATTTCAGTGCTATGATACACATTACATGTATTGCCCACCTATGGAAAATCGATCAATATTCATGGTAATTTACAATGTGATAATGTCACTAAATTAGTGATATATGGTTCATATACCCTATAACGTATGAACCACGTGTATTTTGTTTGCCCTCCACTGTTCTATCATTGGGTGCAATCTACAACTCTAACCTCTGCTATACACCTACACTTGGCCATTATACAGTGCGACTTGTAGACTTGACAGCTATGACAGGGGTCAAAACTATCAGCTGCCGCAGAGAGTGCGGCCCTGCAAATGACCCAAGGCCCAATGGACTGTGACGAGGTTGTACAGTCAGCAGTACCCACTCCTTCACCAGACCCCCCCCCCCCGGCTGTGCTAACCTACCCACAGTCAGACGTAACTGCCCCTCAACAACCTGACTTCCAAGACCAGTTAGGTGGCTCCAGATGGTTCAAAAGCAACCTGGCGACCTGGACTGTTTCCGACCTGGTACAGTGATATAAGCGACCTGGCGACTTTCGGAAAAGTTTGACTATAACATAAAGGGTCTTAAAGGCGACTTTATGACCTGGGGCCCTTAATTTCGGCGACTTTCCGACCTGAGGGGGGGGGGGGGGGACTCCTCTGCACCCCAGTTAGAAGCCAGTGGTAGCATGCTTCCAGCGCCGGCAGCAGTGGTCGTCACACACTCCAACCAGGAGTCCAGCAGTGAAGTCAAAACGTATGCTTTACTGACGGGAGATATCCAGCAGCAGCAAGATGCCCCTTAGGTCGGTGGTAGTAAGAAAAAATGACTCGCACAGGGGTTATCAAAGATATCTACATGCTGAAACTCGATGTGTACTCATTGGGGTTTCAACCCCCCCCCCCCGGGGGGGGGGGGCACTCCCTGTCTTTTCTATAGTAGCTATTTGTGAACATCACCTCAAATTTAGGACCCTTATCACGGGAGGTAAATTAACAAGATAGCACCATTTTAACAGGAAATTGAGCAAAATATAGTACCCTTATCAAGGGGAAGCACAAGAGAAATTCCCTTATCAAGAGTGATCAATGAAAATGATAGAATTGACCTACAAAATGTAAACCTAAAGGACCTAAAACTTGTACAACCTTGTCCCAATCAGCAAGAGACATACAAATCTGTCTTTAAAGTTGAGAAATGGTAGATTGAATTGTCATCTGAGAGTCACTGTGCAGTCACCCTGTCTTAAGAATCTGATGTACCCCTTTTCCTCCAAACTTGCCTAGAAAGCACCCCTTTTAAGCTTAAAGTAGCCATGCGTAGCTCGTCCCTAAATGTGGGTGATACAGTTGACTGCCTTACTATAACTATAGGATCAACAGGTTGCATTGACCACCATCTATGGGATCGACCTAAATCGAAAATAGTCACCATAGTCAACACAGGCACCAAGATGTAGCAATATTGAGATAATACACAGAGAAAACAGGCGAACTGTAATGATTTACACCAACATGGCCGTGATATGCCCCCGCAGTAATCATTAGGTAATAGTTATGCTACACCCAGAGCCCTTCACTCAGGATAATGGTGACAGTCAAGGCTAATCACGAGTTGCAGACGAGTGTACTCAGCCGAGACTAAGACTAATAATAATTATACCCTACTATCCAAACCTGACCAGTTGTTAAACATTTAATGCCACCTCAGTAGCTCACTACACATGCTATTAACATTAATTACAATGCCTTTCAAGGCATCACCTGTGCTACCATGTTCACTATTATAGTAGCACTTACTCCAATGGTATACTGATTGATTAAACTATTGCAGTCATGATGATGTGATGACGAGACGATGCGACAAGGACGTGATGGCACATTGATCTTATGGCAACTCGACCATGATGTGTCCCTGTGAAGACTAGTACTCCACCCATCCACTTATGACGTGATGACAACTTGACCATGATGTGTCCCTGTGAAGACTAGTACTCCACCCATCCACTTATGACGTGATGACAACTCGACCATGATGTGTCCCTGTGAAGACTAGTACTCCACCCATCCACTAATGACGTGATGACAACCCGACCCTGATGTGTCCCTGTGAAGACTAATACGCCACCCATCCACTTATGAAGTGATGACAACTTGACTATGATGTGTCCCTGTGACGACTAGTACTCCACCCATCCACTTATGATGTGATGACAACCCGACCATGATGTGTCCCTGTGAAGACTAGTACTCCACCCATCCACTTATGATGTGATGACAACCCGACCATGATGTGTCCCTGTGAAGACTAGTACTCTACCCATCCACTTGACAGTGTATAGCTACTAATCAACATGAACTCTGACCCAGCAACATGAACCCCTGAGTGGGTACGGTAGAGCTATGATGCCCAGGTAGGATCCACCCTGTTTACTAAATATAGTGATGCACTCTCACTTGTAAGTACCGGTTATAGCACCAGGTGGCACCATGGTGTGAAGGTTTATGAATGCTGTACTGAGGGAGTTCCCCATGGACATGGGAGACCCCCTCACTCTGGCCCACACTGTGAGCCTTATTTTGGGAGTTTTGTGATGTCATATGACACATTTGGAAGAAAAAAGATTGCCAACAAGAAGAGACCAAAGACTACCACAGTTAGGTAAGTTTTTTTTTTTTTATATAGGCACCTGAAGGCTGAATGACATCTAAATGTTGGTGTCTAACGAGCTATCTATAGCTCCTTATACACTGATTTGCCGCATCCAAGCTCTAGGATAGTACCACATTGTAACATAATAGCATATATGGTAAACTATACTTAGATGATTGGTGTTATTGATTGACTTTGATACATTGTACCATTATGACCTTTGGAGACCTACATTGCAAATGACCCTCCAAGGTTCCCCATCCCTCCTCTAGGGTCCCCATCCCTCCTCCAGGGTCCCCATACCTCCTCCAGGGTCCTCCACCCCTCCTCCGTGGTTCACCATCCCTCCCCAAGGGTCCCCTATCCCTCCCCCAGGGTCCCCTATCCCTCCTCCAGTGTCCCCCATCCCTCCTCCAGGGTCCCCCAGCCCTCCTCCAGGGTCCCCCAGCCCTCCTCCATCTCAACCCTTCCCCTCCTGCAGGCCCCTTATTCCTCCCCTGTTTTGTACCTCCAGGGTTTCCCATCCCTCCTCCAGGTTCCCTCTTCCCTCCTCCAGTGTCCCGCATCCCCATGAATTATAAAGCAACTGATGGTATCAGATGCTACCTCCAGGGTGACTCTACAAACCTTTATTTAGGCTGACCATCACTCCCAGGTCTTCCTATTCAACTTATATCCTGCTTGATCACCATCTCTGTATCCCTCTATCTCTTCCAAACGTTCCAAACTGAGTATTTTCCATACCCATTGTGCATGTTTTAATGTTACCTCCAGGGTCTTATGCATTCCTCCAGATATCACAATTTTCCCACAGGGTCTTATTCCCTCTTCCATTGTGCCACATACAGACCTATTCAAATGTAGTTTCCCACCTTTGGCATCACTAAATATGCTAAGACACCCTACATTGTGGTACATAGTCTGCCTGTCAGCAGAGAGCCAGTCCCAAATCACAGGATCATAATTATAGCAGATGCACTCCCCATATCCAACATTTTTCGCAGCTTCTAATCTTGAAAGTTGGGGTTGGACTACCCGGTTGGGAAGTTCATACAAGGCTGTTGATACCACACTCTACCGTATGACGGACAAGTCAGGGTCAGCTGCTTTATACAGGGCTCCACCAGTCAGCTGCCCCTTGCCCTAGCACCCAGCACCACCCCTACACATGCACCCATAGTGGTAGTGTGTGTGGGGGGGGGGGTTCTAGTCAGACCTGGTCAGTGGCACCCATACACACACACAATAAATCTGTGTACAGGCAAGGGGAAAGGGATATCTGATGAAAATGTCAACTTTAAAATTGATATCATAAGCTTTCCATTGATATACTACACAAGAGGATATCATTTCTAGTTTTTGAGAAATGGCTATGGCTCACTCTCACCAAATCAGTGCAACTAAAAAAGTGACGTACATGATCGGTGGACGTACATGATCGGCGGGCGTACATGATCGGCAGAGTCCAGAATCCGTCTTTTACCCCCTGCACTACGATGTTTAACTCTCCCAACCATACCTACAGGCTGTAATGTATCTTTGGGGAGTTTATTAGAAAAAAAAACCTCCCAAAATATTTATAGGGGCCGGAGGGGGGGGCTCAATGTGTAACCGATCATGTACGTCACATGACGTACATGATCGGCTTGGAATGTCATGTAAAATTTCCTATTTACCCACTGCTTGACCTGTCTATGATTACACATATTTAGACCTACATCATATGTACACCTCACTATGATTGATTTATGTTTTAAATATGGTCAGAAAAGGTAATTAAAGCAGTCAATAAATAATGGCCGATCATGTACGTCACATGACGTACATGATCGGTATTGAAATGTCATGTAAAATACTCTTACTAGACTCATCTACACATTTAAACCATTTGAAATACCAAGACAGACATTATATGTACACCTTGGTAAGGTTTATAAATGTTTTATTATGGTCAGAAAGAGTAGGGCAGTCAATAATCACTGATCATGTACGTCACCGATCATGTACGTCACATGACGTACATGATCGGCATTGAAATGTCATGTAAAATACTCTTACTAGAATCATTTACACATTTAAACCATTTTAAACACAATACAGACATTATATGAACACCTTGGTAAGGTTTACTTATGTTATATGATGATCAGAAAGACTGGGGCAGTCAATAATCACCGATCATGTAAGTCACCGATCATGTACGTCACCGATCATGTACGTCACCGATCATGTACGTCCACCGATCATGTACGTCCACTGGTCATGTACGTCACTTTTTTAGTTGCACTGATTTGGTGAGAGTGAGTCCTATATGAATATGGGTGGGCATGGCCCTGTCCAAACCCCCAATTAGCTCTAAGTCTCATTGTTTCCAAGATATCTCTATCTAATTAGCATAATTAGAATAATTAGAAAATGACCATACATTTTCCTCCTATAGGCCATAGCTTTTGATCTAAAAATGATAATTTTATTCTGTTTTGACCATAGTAATCCTTGTGAATCATTCTATCAATGGGCTTCTTTATTTTCTGTATTTGGAATGAAAATCATGTTTCCATGGCAACACATATAAAAAAAGACACTCATTTAGGCTCTATAGCTCCAGTCACCAAGAAACGGCCAGTGAATACACCTACTTTGCGTCTCTAGTATGCCCACATGAATTAGGCTGTGAAGGGTTTTCTTTTGTTCCAGGAAATTGATACATGCATATATACCATAAATATAAAGTAAAATATCTATAATTGTTGAGCAATTTATGTTTTTCTCATTAATAATTGGTGGGAAAGTGTCCTTTTTGGGCATTTATACCCATAAATACTGTAGCGGAGGGGGCCTTCGCCACGGGGAGTCGCGGGGAGTCTCGCGGGGAGTATAGTGCGTCACCGTCCCGCAGGGGGGCGCCCCGCGTCGGAGTGCTATATAAACGAGCACGACGGCGCGGGCCGCCAGTCTTGCTTGGCTCTCGTTCGGGACGGACGTGCTGTGCTCCCTGAGAGACTCCCCGCCGAGCTTGACTCCCCGCCTTTATCAAGGCGAGTTCTAATAGACCTTAAGTCGTTATTGTGATATCCAGCAGCGTTGGCCATAAAGGCTCCGGTAGCTCTTATCCTGTATCATCATTCTGTCAATAGAGAACTATCTTATATCACAACTCCTCCTCTCCTCGTTTTCCTTCTTAGTAATAAGCCAACATCTAATACCGTTACAGTGGTGACAGTCGGGTTTATTTTAGAGACGAACAACACGCCCGGTAGAAGATGGATGGTTTATCCTTAGATACAGGTCTGGAAGCAGTAGAAAGAAGGATGGCAGACCTGGCAGTGGGGAGAAGGAGGGAAGTGCCGGCAGGAGATGGCATCTACTTAAGGTTGCCGGAGGTGGAGGCACCGCCGGGGTTCGAAAATCCTATAGAGGGACGGCCGACAGAGGACGTGGTGGCTGCCGGCGATGCAGGGGAAACTGAGAAACAGAGACAGTGGGTGATAGACTGGCGCACCGGCGAGGAAGAGCGGATTCGGAAGCTGGAGGAAGAAAGGAGGGCCCAAGAGGAGAGATGGCAGTTGCTCGCGGGTAATTTGGGCGGTCTGGGGGCCGTCGGTGAGGGGAGGCCTACCTCCGGCGCCAGTCTCGGGTCCAGCCAGGCCGATACCATCCCATGGGGAGCGGGGGGAGGTCAGCGAGAGACGGAAGGGGCCAGCCGGCCACCTCGAGAGGAAACCCCCCGAGAAGACTCACCCAGACTAGCATTGGCGACTCCCCGGGGCGGGGAGTCCGCTCGGGGCAGTCTAACCGAAGAGACAGCAACTCCCCCCGGCGGGGAGGCGACTCCCCGGGGCGGGGAGTCAGGGATAAGGGCCGGTAGTGCCCCCACCACGCCGGCTACCGAGGCAGGGGTGGATCCCGCTGTGCTAGAAGTGATCCGTCGACAGGTGAGGGAGTCGGCGGCCCGCCGGGAAGCTGAGAGGGTGGAGCAGGTTAACCAGCTTGAAGTAGCCAGGAGGGAGGTAGAGCGGAAGGCGGCGGAGAACAGTCTGAGAATGGCAGCCGAGACCGCGGCCAGGGAGGAAGAACGGATGCTCCGGGAAGCAGAGGAGGATAGAAGGGAGATGGCTGAGGAGGTGGCGCTCCGCGCCGACTCAGTACAGAGGGAGATCGTGGCCGTGGAGGCAGCCCGAGCGGAGGTGACCCGCCGGGAAGGGGCGTATAGGGAGGCCATCCGCAGCGAGGTGCAGAGGGGTGAGAAGGAGGCTTGGGGCGCATACCCCATACCGTCACCCCAGGGGGAGCTTCCCCGGCCACTCCCTTCTTACGCCGTTCAGAGCCGTAATAATAGAGGGGAAGTACCAACTAGGGAGAGTGGGGAACGTTACCCTTTTGGGCAGGGGGCTACGCCCACTCTACCGGCAGCAGCAACCGTGGCCATGCGCAATCCGGAGTCCCGGCAAATGGGGGGAAGCTTCGGGGGGTACGGGCCTGTCGGCCCCTCCATCTGGTCTCCGCACCCCCCGGTGGGGCTTCCGGTGCAACCCAGTACACTGCACCTGGGGAGAACTCCACCAGCCCTCCTGGGTAGGCCGAAGGAGGAGAAGGCGGGAACACCCACTGTGGCGGGAGAGACGGGTAAGGAATGGTCTAACGCGGAGCGCAAGGCCAAGCCGGTCTACACCCCGGCTAAGTTCGATGGAACAGGCTCCCTAACGGAATACCTCGCCCACTTTGAACTCTGCGCGGAAGTGAACGGCTGGGATGAGAGCACGGCAGGCCTCTTCCTGGGTCTGAGCCTAACGGGGATGGCACGCCGCCTGCTAGCAGGTATCCAGCCCAACTCCGAGAAGGGGTATCTCCGCCTGAAGGAGGCCCTCGTAGCACGCTTCCAGCCACCGAACCAAAGCGCGATGTACAAGGCCCTACTCCGCTCTAAGGAGAGGGGAAAAGGGGAGTGTTTGCAGTCGTACGCGGAGGATATCGCTCGGGTGACTCGTCTTGCCTACCCGCAAGCTGACCTGGCCACCATCGATTGTATGGCTAAAGATCGCTTCGTGGATAGCCTCAGAGATCACCAGCTCCAACTGTGGATACACCAGAGCACGGCCGCTACGCTGTTGGAGGCCGTGCAAGTAGCGTTACATGCAGAGGCCTGTATGCGGCCACACGGGCAGCCTTCTCAGACGGTGAGAGCAACGGCTCAAACCATGGGAGAAGAGGTTCGAGTTCTGCGGGAAGACGCAGCGAAAGAGAGGGAAGCCGCTGCTCGATTCCGGGAGACGGTTACCAACGCTCTAGCCAACCCCTCTCACTCCTCGGCCGGGCGAGGGGGGGAGAGAAGGGGCGGAAGGGACCGTTCCGACCGGCCCCGCAATCCTTCCAGGACTCCCTTATCCGAGATGCGGTGCTACCATTGTGCTGCTTTGGGCCACCAGCGATCAGGTTGTCCGGTATGGAGGGACCAGATGGCAGCAGCTGACGCAAGAGCAGCGGGTCACACCGGAACCGTGCGGGCCGCAGGACAAATGATGGCCATGCCCTCCGCGCCGCCGGCGCCGATACCATTCACACCCGTGGGTCCCGAGGCGGGGCAGTTCGGCTACTCCGCGGCACCTCCATCCGCGCAGTTCGCGCCCACAATGACAGAGGGGGCGGGAAACTAGAAACGACCCTACAGGATAGCCACTGTAGGGTCGGCGATGGGATGAGGCAGAGAACAGAGATCGTGGTGGGCCGCCTGGAAAGGGGAGGGTCCGGCCTCCTGGTGGAGGGCAAGATAGAAGGGAGTGTTGCGGTGTGCTTGGTCGACACCGGGGCTTCCGTCAATCTGTTGGCCCTATCATGGTGGCGGACCCACGGGGAGCCAGGCCGCCTGGAGGACACCACGCAAGCTGTCTACTCGGTGGAGGGGCGGCCAATGAAGCTGCACGGACGTGTACGGACGGAGGTGGTTATCGGAGACCGGCCGTGGCCTGTGATTTTTGAACTAACAGAGATTCCAACTGACGTCATATTGGGAACTAGCTTCCTGTTACAATCTCGCTTCCTGGTGGACCTCGCTCGAGAACGGTTGGTCCTAGACGATCCTCCCGAGGAGGAGGAGGGCATCCGAGTGTGCCGAGTCATCAGCTGCGGGACGGCGGTGATCGAAGCAGGGGAGGAAGCGGTTATAAACGCGTACTTGGTAGGAGACTGGCAAGGCGAGGAGGAGGGCCTCGTGGAAGGGCTCCGGGAGGTGGAAAAGAAGCGGGGGTTCCTGGTAGGGCGGGGCCTGGTCGACGTCCGAGACGAGGGCTCCACACCCTTACGCATCTTCAACCCGGGGCAAGACTCGGTCATCATTTATAAAGATATGACGGTGGCCTCACTGGAGCCAGTAACGCTGCCACCTCCACCCGGGGGAGTGGAGACGGGAGAGAGCTGCCGGATGGTAGGAGATAAACCCCTACCCACGACAGAGGAAACCGAGGGAGTAATCCGACTTCTGACAGAAGGGGTGGAGGCGGAATGTCAGCAGCCCCTCAGTGAGCTGCTGAGGAGGCACAAGGGGGCATTCCAGCTGAACCCCGGGGATACCGGGAGGGCCACCGCCGTGCAGCACAAGATTGACACCGGGCATAGTCCCCCACTGCGGATGCCACCGAGGAGGCTGGCCCCCCATCGGCGGGCCGTGGTTGACATGGAGGTGGATAAAATGTTGGAGTCCGGGACCATCGAGCCAGGGGAGGGACCGTGGGCCTCCCCGGTAGTCCTGGTGAAGAAGAAGGATGGTAGCATGCGATTCTGCGTGGACTACCGCCGGCTCAACCATGTGACGAGGAAGGATGCGTACCCCTTGCCCCGAATCGACGACTCCCTGGATACGCTGGCTGGATCCCGCTGGTTTAGCACCATGGATCTGGTCAGCGGCTACTGGCAGGTCGCCATGGCTCCTGAGGATAAGGAAAAGACAGCCTTCTCGACGCACCGGGGCCTCTTCCAGTTTACCGTAATGCCTTTCGGCTTATGCAATGCCCCGGGGACGTTCGAGCGGTTGATGGAGGTAGCCATGCGCGGCCTGCAGTGGACATCCTGTCTGGTTTACCTGGACGACATAGTGGTGTTTTCCAGGGACTTCGAGGGGCACTTAAAACGACTGGGGGAGGTCCTGGACCGGCTGGAGTCGGCGGGACTCAAGGTGAAGCCCTCAAAGTGTCACCTGGCAAGAAGAGAGGTGGCCTTCCTGGGTCACGTCGTGAACGAGAGGGGTATCTCCACCGATCCCGCCAAAATAGAGGCGGTGCAAAACTGGCCGATCCCTAACAGTCTGACGGAGGTGAGAAGCTTCATCGGCTTGGCGGGGTATTACCGCTCGTTCGTCCCCGAATTTGCCACCCTGGCCAAGCCACTCACCTCCTTAGCAGAGAAGGGACGGATGTTCCAGTGGCATGAAGGGTGCCAACGGTCCTTCAAGGAGCTGAGGAAGAGGCTGATCGAAGCACCCATCCTCGGGTACCCCCGGGAGGAGGGGCAAATCATCCTCGACACAGACGCTTCAGACAGTGGACTGGGTGCGGTACTCTCCCAAGATCAAGACGGGTCGGAGATCGTTCTCTCGTACGGTAGCAGGACGCTGAACCCAGCGGAGCGCAATTATTGCGTCACCCGACGGGAGCTCCTGGCAGTTATCTTCGGGCTGAAAAAGTTCAGACATTACTTGCTGGGCCGTAATGTGCGAGTACGTACCGACCACGCTGCGCTGAAGTGGGTAACCTCGTTCAAGGAGCCGGAGGGCCAGGTGGCACGGTGGATCTCAATCCTCGACACCTACGATTATACCATCGAGCACAGACCCGGTCGCTTGCACGGGAACGCAGACGGCCTCTCCCGTATACCGTGCCGGCAGTGCGGACGCACGAATGGGGAGGATGACGAAATGCCACCCTCCGTGAGGGCAGTCACCAGGCAGGGGGCCGCAGATCCAGAGGTATCGTCGGAAATCCGGGACGACTGGATCCGCGACCAGAGGGACGACCCAGTATTGGGGAGGGTTTTCCAGTGGGTGGAGACCGGCTCCACCCCCCCTCCTGCAGAACTGGCGGAAGGATCATACGCCTTGAAATCGTTGGCCAGCCAGCTCGGCCGTATCGAACTTCGCAAGGGTCTCCTGGGGAGATGGTGGTTTGTACCAGGGACGGTTCGGGCATTCCAGATCCTCGTGCCAGATAAGCGGAGGGAGGAGGCATGGGAGTCGTCCCACGGAGGCGGAATGATAGGCCATTTCGGTCGGGACCGGACTATAAGGAAGGTTCAGGAGAAATGGTACTGGCCAGAATTTCGTCGGGACGTCACCTACTGGACAGCCACCTGCCAGAAGTGTCTGCAGAGGAAGCCCCCTCCCCACCCACGGCGCGCCCCCATGGGACATATAGGGGTGGGTCTTCCGATGGAAAGACTGGCCATAGACGTGATGGGCCCGTTACCCATAACCCCACGAGACAACCGCTACGTGGTTGTCATCATCGACTACTTCACGAAGTGGGGGGAAGCCCTAGCCATACCAAACCAAGAGGCGGCGACCGTAGCAAAGGTGCTTGTGGAGAGCGTGGTCTGCCGCTTCGGAGCCCCCACCAGCCTCCACTCGGACCAGGGACGAAATTTTCAGTCGCACCTCTTCCGGAGGGTGGTGGAGCTTTTGGGGGTGAAGCAGTCTAGGACTTGTGCCTTCAATCCCCGCTCGGACGGACTGGTGGAGAGGGCCAACCGGACGATAGAAGCCCTCCTATCGGCGGTGGTGGCGGAGGACCAGAAGGATTGGGACGAGCATCTACCCATGGTTATGTCCGCCTATCGATCCTCTGTCCACTCAACCACCGGCGTTACCCCCAATATGATGATGTTGGGGCGGGAGACTAATACCCCCCTCTCCTTGCTGTACCCCGATCCCGAAGAGAGGGTAGGAGAGGGCGAGGTGGGGTATGTGGCCCGACTCCAGAGGCAGACGGCCAAGGCACACGCCTTGGCCCGGGAGCACATCGGCACTTCGGTGGAGCGGCAGAGACGCAATTATGACGGACGGGCCGTACTACGGGAGATACCAGTGGGGGCGGTGGTGTATTACCACCACCCTGGAAAGAAGGTTGGGCGGAGCCCCAAGTTCCAGCGTCTGTGGACCGGCCCTTGGCGAGTGACACACCAAGTGGCCGGATCCATTTACGAAATAAAACGGGACCGCACTACCAAGATAGTCCCCTTTGACCAGCTGAAGGTGGTCCCTGAGGCACCTTTGGGGGTGCCCGAGAGGGAGGGGGAAGCCTTAGCACACGTAAGGCTGGTGTGGAGCCATGACAGCACCGCCAAACTAACTCCCCGTGACGGGGAGGTTGGAGCGGTGGCGCCACCTGGTAGGGGGAGGCATAACTCCCCGCCGACTCCCCGGCTACATACGGGCACTCACCAGCAAACTACTTCACTGATGAGCGTCTGGCAGCGTCTCGGCCAGAAAATGACTAAGAAAAGGAGTAAGGCGGGGTTTACCATCCCCAAGGTAAGGGGGGAAGCTAGAAGGAGCCCCATAGCACCCCGGCGGTCACCATTGGAGGAGCGGGAGCCAGCCGAAACTTCCCGGGGAGGGGAAAAGAGTGGGGGGAGTCGCGCAGACGATCGCGACTCCTCTCGCCACCTCTCGCGGAAGAACGAGAAGCCGCGAGAGGGGAGTGAGCGGGCCGCCATCTTGAAAAAAAACGACAACAAGGACTCCCCGCATAGAAGCCGGTCCAAGGAAAGGCGTCCAAGTACCAAACGGAGGTCTGACACCCCTCCCCGGCGAGACAGACATCGAAGGGAGGACAAGGGCGCTTCGGAGGTGAGGAAGCACGCGGGAGAATCCCGTACTATTACAAAAGGAGGACACGTGGGCCGAGCTGGCAGCCCGAACTCCCCGCGGCGGGGAGTCAGCGAAGCTGTTATGGCCTCAGCGAGTACCAGCAGTGCGGGGGGAGGGGGAGGAGACGGCCCCTGGAGGCCCCCGGGGGAGAAAGAGAAACCACAGGACGCCCCCCCAGACTCCCCGCAGAAGGAGGACACGGAGGAGGACGCCAGAGGGAGGAAAAGTAAGTCGCCGGTAGGGCAGTTCCCTTGCCCCCACTGCGCCACCACCTTTACCAAAACATGTAACCTGTTAAGACACATAAAGACTATCCACGAGGAATACCCGCAGGGCTGGCTGTGCCCCTTACTAAAATGTAAGGATGGGGACAGCGGCTCCCGCTTTGCGAGCGTGCGGAAGTACGGGATACAGAGACATTTGAAGGAGGCGCATGGCATGGATCAGCATCCATGGGTGGGGGACAGTAGCCTCTTCCCCAAGAAGCGGAGCATAACCCCTACCTGCAGGGCGCGAAGCCGGAGCCGGTCCTCCTCATCGGACTCACGAGACGGGTCCGTGGATGGCTCCTCCATCATCACCCCCACTCCCTCCAGGTCGCGACCTCTACCGGAAGCGTCGGCTGCCGCCTCCAAGGCGCCTCCGCCCGACAAGAGGGTTGTGGTGCTGCACCAAACACCGCGCCGGTCGCCCCGCATCGCGCAGGAAGGGCAGCAAGCCGGGGAGGAGCTGCAGCCCCCACCACCTAAAAAGTGCCGGGTGGCAACAAAAGCTGAGAGGAAGGTGCCTCCCTCCCCCTTACCAGGTCCAGAGCCGAGAGTACGGCTGGAGAGGCTACCACTGCACCGGTCGCCCACCCCATCTGGCTCCACCCACGATACCCTCCCCTCCTTAGGAGCCTCGCCGGCCTTCAGTTTGGGTACCCCATCCTTGCTGGAGGTGCAGCGTCTGGGAGTGAGTGAGGAGGACGCCCAGCAGGCAGTGCAGCTCCTCCTCATGTCACCCCAGCAGGGGCAGGAGACACCCTCCACCCCCCACACTCCGGAGGAAACCGGGAGGCAGCACCAAGATACGACGTCCGGGGAGCAGATACTCCGCCAGCCTCCGATAGATCCGACGCTGGGGAGAGAGGAACCGTTCCAGGAAACGGTAACCCGGGCAACCCCTAGCAGGCCAGTGGCCCCACAGAGAGCGGGGGAGGAGACCGCAGCCCCTGCCCCCGTGAGCGGTGCGCTCCAGGTGGCTCGCGACCAAGCGGACAATATTAGCACCCTGAGCCGCGTGCTGGAGGCGATGGATTGTACGGTGGCTAGCGTACCGGCAGCAGACGGCGGGGAAGACATCGTCGCCATAGTACGGAAGTCCGCCCTACCCCCCCCCCCACCCGGCACACCCTCCTTCCTCGTCGTCACCATCGAGGAGACGGTCGAGGAAGAGGAGCTCCCTGCTGAAACGGCGGCCGGAGACGCAACCCAAAGGGATGAGGCAGCCCTTCCTCCTCACTCTACCTCAGCTACCCCGGGGAGTAGCGGGGAGTTCGCCACGAAGGCCTCCAGCGGGGAGTCAACCCGGAGGGGTGAGGTAGCCCTTCTCCCGCACCCTACCTCAGCCACCCCGGGGAGTGGCGGGGAGTTCGCCACGAAGGCCTCCAGCAGCGGGTGTGTGGAGCCTCCCCCCAACCCGGCCGCGACCGCCACGGGGAGTGTCGGGGAGTCAGGCCCACCTACCTCTGCCGAAGCCACCCGATACCTACCCCTCTCCTTCGACGACGCTACGGAGTCGGACACAGATCCGGACAGTAAGGGGGTGGTGATCGACTTGCTGAGTGAGGAGGAGGAGACCAGCACGGAGGCCATACCTCCCCATGACCTCCCTACGTACGTACAGGCCCAGGAGAGGCGCCGGGGTCCCACCCCTTGGACTCTGCCGGCCGGGGTGCTGCAGCACATGTTAGCGGACCACGATGGGTCCTCTGCTGTGGTGGTGACACCGGGGTGCACCGAGACTGGCGAGTGGGACCGGTCCTTCTCGGTTCTGCTACCCCCCCACGACCCCCAGAGGGAAGTCACCTTCTACCCTTACGAGGAGTCCCGGGGAGTCGAAGTCACGCGGTTAGCTGAGCATTCAGCCACCGTTTCTCAGAGTGACACACGACTACCCGAGGGGTTAGACTCCTTCGTATCCGACGAAGTGCCCCCCACCGTGCTACCCGAGGAATGGAGGTCCCCGGAGCATCCCCCGCCCCCTCCCACCAAGCCCCGCGCGGCGCGAGCCGCCTGTGCGCAGGCATCAGCAACGGGACCGCCGCCAACCGACGCCGGACCGGCAGCACCAAATCACCCTGGGACATGGGGAAGACTACAGCCGCGACGAAAGTATGCGGAGAAGGCGGCCGCGGAGAACCGGTCCCCGCAGATCACCACAGCAAGCCAGCCCGGACGGGTCTCTGCTCCAGCCGCCTCTGGGGGGCCGCCCTTCTTCCGGGGGACACCTCCGGCGTCGCGGGGTCCGGGCACCTCCTTCCGCCGTACCCCACCCAGTGCGCGGAGGAGTACGCGGAGGCCCTGGTCGACCGGCGCAGCTACCCTCTTGGGTTCCCCCAGCCTGAGGACCCCACCGGTTCCTCCTCACCCAGCAGCCCCCGCCCCCGATACCCCTGCCGCCTGGATGCCCTGGTGGCTGGTGTCCGGACGGGACCCCACGCGGCTGGAACGGTGGGCAGCCTTCCTGCTCCCTCCCTTGTCCATGGGGGAGGACTACGACGCTACGGGGGGAGAGGTCAACTCCCGGTTGGTCGCCCTCGGAGACGACACCTTCGACGTCGTGGCGTCCGTCCGGACCCGGTATAGACTGCGGAGACGAGCAGCCACCGCAGCACCCCCACCCCCACCGGTGAGTTAAAAAGAGAGCTACCACTAGGGGTACGCGGGCAAGCATCGTGACGGGAGGGGTCAATTTAACGGGAGGAGGGAAGTATACGATGCTGGTACATCATACACGTAAGCAGAGATGCGGGGTCCAGTACAGGACCGAGCCGGGCCAGAGAGGGGGATCGGTAAGGGGACGTAGGGAGAGGCGACCAAGTGCGCCGCGGGAGGACCTAAAAGGGAGATGACTTACCTGGCTCTTTGTGTTGCAGAAGAAGCAGTAGGCAGGGGCCTCGTCGCGGGGTTGGCGCCTACGCGTCACCCCCCTCCGGTTAGGAGCCTGGCTCGCCGGTACCCTGTGTGGCCGTCACACCACACAGGGGGTCATAGCATCATCTTCATCCATCGATCCGGTCACCTATTCAAGTTCTGTTGCCCGCCGTCGGGCCTACCTGTGCCGTCCATGAGTTAAAGACAGGGATCCTTGTTCGTCGCCGACAGTGCCTTGTTCGTCGCCGACAGTACCAGGGTCGTCAACGGTCACCAGCCAGCCCGGAGGGCCCTCTCATATTAGTTTAAAGTGCATGATGTTAATGATTGTTAATTGTTATGATGTATCTCCGGCTACGGAGTAGTCCAGACTGTGTAATCATATTAAGGATATATTTACGACACCTTGTGCCATGGGCGTTCAGATAATAATAACTAAACTCAGGTTTGGTAAACAGCTTGTTTATTATAAGTCAGTTATCCGGGGAAACACTAAGAGTAAGGGTGGGAATAATCTAAGCAGGGGAGGGTGTAGCGGAGGGGGTCTCTGCCACGGGGAGTCGCGGGGAGTCTCGCGGGGAGTATAGTGCGTCACCGTCCCGCAGGGGGGCGCCCCGCGTCGGAGTGCTATATAAACGAGCACGACGGCGCGGGCCGCCAGTCTTGCTTGGCTCTCGTTCGGGACGGACGTGCTGTGCTCCCTGAGAGACTCCCCGCCGAGCTTGACTCCCCGCCTTTATCAAGGCGAGTTCTAATAGACCTTAAGTCGTTATTGTGATATCCAGCAGCGTTGGCCATAAAGGCTCCGGTAGCTCTTATCCTGTATCATCATTCCGTCAATAGAGAACTATCTTATATCACAACTCCTCCTCTCCTCGTTTTCCTTCTTAGTAATAAGCCAACATCTAATACCGTTACAATACTATATCTGTCCTCAAGGTACCCTCTGAATTACCTCTTATTGCCCATCAACGATATTTTATTGTGCCCAATACTCCAAATATGATGTTGTAATCCCATTTTGAACACTTTCAAGAAGAAAATCAAAATGTATATGAAAAAAATCGGACCATGCCATTTTAAGGAGTTAAAAGAGGTGAACTCACCTGTCAATGTTTGGGACATACTGTGTGTACATCCCGGGGATGCGGAGCGCATGGATCTGGAAAACAACCATACACAAACTTGCACTTTTCATGTAAATATACAGGATTAATAATTTATCAAAAACATGTAAACTTAATATTTGTATTAAAGACACGACTAGAATGGCAAAACTTTAGTTTTAAATTGGCTTTTATTTACCATACAAATAATATTGATCACAACGTTTCAGCTTGGATTAGCCTTCATCAGTTGATCAGGGACAATTTAACTAAACCAGCGGCAGCAACAACAACAACAGCAACAACAGCAGCAGCAGCAGAAGCAGTAGCAGGAGCAATGACAACAACAAATTTGAAAACAACCTGTGTAATGTGTGGGGTCCTATATCAATCTCTGCCAAATAATCCAATAAAAAGATAAATATTATTTCAATACAAAAAAAACCACAATAGGTTCATCATGATGCATGAATGCATCAATGGCTAACTCACCAGGGCCAGTACCAGGGCTGCATTCATCCATCATTACGACCAAGAGAATGTTGCATTCTAACACCATCCTACTCCTAAAGTGTTAAACTAAGAAAAACAGCAAACGATGCCGGCTGCCCATTAATAGACCTTCAGGGTATTATTTTGACGATTCAAATAATTTTTCCTTGAAGCATTTATCGATATGGTAGACACCAATGCAGTGTAAATGATTTATATCGCAGTTTTGCGTTGTGCTGACTCTACTCTATATGCCTACTTTTAACCCTTTAAGGGCCGCACAGTGTGAGAAGCAGTCAGCACGCACACATTTTTTGTTTCTATGTAAAGATCTGACCGTATAGAAAGTGTTCTTTAGGCCACACCAATTAAAAAAGAATTGTGTCTATGTTTTTGGTGGTCTTTTCTGTCATTGCGCAGCGGGATCCGAGAGCTATCCTCCGGCCGTAGGCCTATTTGAGTGAACCGGGAATATCGGGTAGATCTACTGAATAAATATTATTTATAAAAACATAACATGGATACTTACCTCAGCTTGGAGAACAAGCTCCAGACTCTGGGTTGCCTCCATGATGCTACACTTATTGTCATCAAACTGAAGCATGAAGCCTCGAGTGACTCCGGGAGTGACTCGATCACCCCTGCTAGGCCTAGGCCAAGCTAGGGCCGGGATGTGTGGGGTGGGCGGGGTCGAGAAGATCTCTGCTCCCAGCGTTATCAAAGTCCACCTAGTAGATGAGCGTCTTCAATCTCTAAAGTCCAGTCCAACTGAACAAAAATGATTTGAAGAAGCTTTTGGATAAAGCTGTGCGATTTGGTTTATAGTAGCCAATTTGCAATAGCAATAACTCGCAATAGCTCTGTAACTGATTGTGCGTGTGAAGACTCTGAGAATCCGCGTGGCAATGTTTACTTTTTAACCGGAAGTTAGCAACGACGCTTGGTGACCTTATCAGGGCATCTCGTTGGTCCGTTATCTAACATTTCTGACACCAACAAAAGTTGCTTCTTGTTAGTGCATCATGCCTTTCTCACAATAGATTTATTCTAATAATTAATCTAACATTAATTGGATTAGTATTAATGAAAACTAAACCCAGCTGCCCGTTGCTAGGCCGGTTCCAGGCACGGTTGCTATAGGTAACCAAGGATGCCATGTGACCTGCACGTTGTCAAGCCCACACCTAGCTCATTCTTGTTTACACGTTGAGCAGCACACACGCGCCTCTTCCGCACTAAAGTCTAAACCCCAAGCATTTATTTGACTATTTCAAGATGGTAGCTATATGTGACTTATCAGCACACCTTGAAGGCGCTGGGGATGTCCTCGTAGAGGAAAGGATAATCACGGCTACAGCCAAGGCGGACCAGGCACCTCGTCAACTCCTCCAGAACCTGCAGAGCTTCGTCAGAGTGGACCAGGGGAGCTATGTGTCGGCCGATCTGGCCAACACATGGGAAGTACTGGTGAGCAGCACTTTTTTTCATTTTTTTTCACCGTCTTCTCAAAAAAGTACCCGTTATTGATCTACAAGCTGTAGGCCGGGCTGTAGGCTTACCAAAGACTGAAAAGTCAACGAAGTATTCAAGTTAGAAATTGAAATAGAAAGGGAGGGGACGGGCAGGGCTGGGCATGTTGTGATATGCTGGAGCAAACCTAGAAATCTTTGGAGCAAAGTATTTCAGATGGGCGCACATCAACTAGATGTGTGTGTGGCGAACCCCCCCCCCCCCCCCCCCCCCAAACCATATCTCCTTGTGAATTTTGGGTGTGAGAAAATATCAATATGTCTGTGTTAAGTTTGGTGTGCTCTGAGGGGTTTAGGGCACATTGTTAATAGGAATTCTCTAAATTTTACCTTTAGATTTGTGCATTTTGTTTTGGGCACATGCATTGCTCCCGGAAAATAACTTTAGAATGTTGCATTCTGAGAATTTGTTGGCACATAGCTCTAGGAAAATTTTGAAATTCTACTTTTGGATTGGTGCCTTCGATGAATTTTTGGGGGTATATCGCCCCAGGAAACTTTGGATTTCTATTTTTAGAATGATATATTCTGAGGGGTTCGGGAGCATATTGCTCACCCAAAATTTGGAACTTCTACCTTTCAGATAGATCATACTAATAGATGGCGTATGATGGTTTGGGGAGCATGTTCTTCTAGGAAAATTTATAATTGTCACCTACTAGTATTAGTTGTATTCTTTGATGTATTCTGATCATTTTAGTAGCACATTTCTCCAGGAACATTTTGAAAATCTACCTTTAGATTGGTTCATTTTGTGCTGTTTTGGGGGCACATTGTTCCAGGAGAAATTTGTAATTAGGTCTGGAGATTGGTATATTTTTTAGGGGATCATGAGACAATGTTCCGAGAAATTTGAGAAAATTTAATTTTAGATTGGCATATAGTTTCTGAGCATATTGCTCCAAAGAATTTGGGCACATATTTTACTTTCAGATTTATGCAATCTGTGGGCATTTTGCTAGATGGGTGTATGTGAAATGTTAAAGGCTAATGTGAAAGGCTTGTAACTACATGAACTGTTGGTCAATAAAAATCAATCAATCAATTGATATGCTGAGGGGTTTAAGGGGATATTCCACTGTGGGGTGAAATCTATTGAAATGGTCCTAACTTTGGTTCTAATTGGAATATTTACAAAATTCTTTCAGTTTTAGAAAGCCCAGACTTTCCCTGATGTCCCTGTCGCATTTTCCAAGACCCCTGTCGCATATTTTTTGCGACATTGCGACAGCTGCCCAGCCCTGACGGGGGCTTTCCGACCCCTCTCGACTTTCGAGGGCCTCAGGTGGGAAAGTAGCCACTCCCGTACCCCTACTAAGCCTCCCGATCCTCTCACGTCAGTAGGTATATTCCTCCGGATACAGACGAAAGTCAGTCTAGTGGGAAAGTCGCCGAAATTAAGGCACCCAGGTCACAAAGTCGCTTCAATAGACCATTTATACTATTGCCTATTTTTTCAAAAAGTCGCCAGGTCGCTTAAATTATTGCATTAAGGGAGTGTTCATTTATTAATTACATGGGGGTGGTGAGATTTCGCGCAGAGGGGCGAATTTTTTTTACGCCCCCCCCTCTCGAGAGCGCGAGGAAGTTTTGCAACCCCCCCGCCGAAGATCCCCCCCCCCCCTTTTGAACTATAGTAGCGCGCTGGCTTTTTTGCTAAAAAAGGGGCTTACATTTTTACGCCCCCCCTCAAGAGGGGTCAGAAATTTTTAGGCCCCCCCCCTTCAGGAGGGGTCGAAAAATTTTACGCCCCCCCCCCCAAACCCACCACCCCCCCTGTAAATAATAAATGAACACGGACTCCCTGAACAGGTCGCCAGGTCGCCTGGAAAACAGCCCAGCTAGGTCGCCAGGTCTCATTTGAACCATCTGGAACCTAACTCCACAGTAGACAGAGCTGCTTAGTTATAAAGGCTGGGGGGGGGGGGGGTCCCCATCCAATGTTAACTCCCTCCAGATACAGACGACTCCCCCCCTCAAAGTGTCATCCTTACTAAGGCCAAAAAAAAAGAAGGTTTGTTTCAGATCACCCGACCGACCCTATGAAAACAGGGCCGACCCTACATTTTTTATGCAATTTTAAAGAAATTTCTGCATTTTTACCCCTTTTCGGTCAATTTTAGGGTCTTCGGAGAGGCCGGCTAGTACTTTCAAAAAGTTAGAAAAAAAAAAAATCCGACCTACCGATCCTACAATTTCTATCCATGTTACCTGAAACAAACCTCTTTTTTTTGGCCTAAGCCTCCCTATTGGGTAGTAGTTGGTACACTACTAGTATATCTCTAAATTGAAATATAATGTGGTTTCTTTTAGGTAGTAAGACTCTTATAAATAGTCCAGGTAGGTAACAGGTTTGTGTCGTTGATTGATTAGATCTATATATTTTGTTGAACTTTGGGTTGGATGTAAATCATTGTCTTCATTTTGTTGGGTTTTGTGTTCTTGATAAAAGTTCTTCATTTTGTTGGAATTTGTGTTATCCTTTGACTGGGTTACAGTCAACACAGTGTTACACATTTGTGTTACACCTATGCCTATGGTCGAATTATCAATAAACACAAAATAATTATTTTCTTGATCCAGCTTTTATCAAGTTTAATAAGGTTCCCCCATAAATGCCAGGGGGGGGGGGGGGTCAAAGTGAAATGAGTATGTACGCATGGGGGGTGGGGGGTAGTCCAAATGCGTACATGGTGCAACAGGGAGGGGTCCATTTTGGGCAAAAATGTGCGTATGTAGTTAATGGATGGCCCCTTAAGTACATGACATTGATTGAATGTACCCTTGGTGAGACTATTTTCTAGGACTACATTTATCCGTATTCTGACGGCCCTTTGCAAATGTATCAACAACCTCTGACAGTCTGAGGGTCGTCATGATGCATGATTGCAGCCCTGCCAAGTGATTGACCAGGGCTGCATTCATGCCTCATTTTAGATAACAAAAGGCAGGGTTCATTAATTCATCCTGATGAGGATTGTTATGCAGCTGTTAATCCTTGAAGGAGAGTATAGTGCATGCATTGTGTCCTTGATCGTCATAATGCATGAATGCAGCCCTGGTTAGTAACTTGTCAGGGATTGATACACTCCCAAAGGGTAGGCAATATGCGCCAATGCATCACAGTTGAGTTACTTGCCGGGGATGTATTGGTGCATCATGACAACAAAAATTGCTAGGTAGGATTGGGGGGACCGGAAACACACCTAATTCTATTCTAGGCCTAACTACAAAACATTAACTAAGTAACACTTTTCTTGCAGCGGGTTGTGTTACACACTGGCACTTCCAGGCAACACCTAATGGACATTCAAAAACTTGTTGTGGTCCACCCCGATCATGTCATAGTGACATCACTTGACAGGGTGTGCTGGAGCGCCCTGGCTGCACTGATGAACGTAGGGAGGTCGCCGGCCCTCAGCGCTCAGGACCTTCTCATCAGCAGCAAGCAGGTTCTGCCACTCTCCCTACAGCTGCAACCAGTAAGTTAATGCTCATCTTTAAATCTAACCCTTAAAAGACAGCATGTCACTAAAAGTCTGCATTTTGGTCGCTATATGATGCAATGTAATGTCGGCGAGTAACTTGCCGGTGTTGCATTGATGCGTATATGCCAACCCTATGGGAGTGTATCACCCAGTAAGCAGATAACAGTGGCGGCGGAACAGCGGGGGGCCAGGGGGCCCAGGCCCCCCCAACTTTAAAGATGGGGGGGGGCCAAAGTATGTTTTGGCCCCCCCAACTTTTTGGGAAACAAACTCAGAAACTCCTAGAAAACACTATTAAATCTCAGGATAATATTCCTAAAATTTTCTCAAATGACAAGCTCACACTCCATTAGAACACATCGATTTAAGTGTAAATTCTCAAAAATTTCCAAAGGTCATTCAAACCATTCCGAATAAGCCAATTTCAAAGGGAAATTCCTAAATTTTCCGAGGCCTGCGGCCCCAAGACCCCTCTTTGTAACTCCCTCTAACCAAGCCCCTGGACCTGGGCCCCCCCCAACTTTATCCACCTTCCGCCGCCCCTGAGATAACGTTACACAACGTTTCTCTAGGGCTCCTTACTAGGGCATAACGTCGTCTGAAGTTTTAAAACGTTATTTTGACGTAAAAAAACGTTTTGTTGTTAGCTGGGCGATCCCGCAGGGTCTTTATGATGTTTGAATGCAGCACTGGTGAGTAACTAGCCATGGCTGCATTCATGCATTAGGATGTTCCTTTAAGGGCCGCATAGTGCATTGATTAATGATTATACCCTTTGGTCACATGAATGGAGTCCTGTTGAGCTTGATTGATTGTTTAACATAGGTGGTTTAACATGCCATCCCAGGCTATAATAAATGGTTAGTGCCATAGCACATCATGCTGCATTGACCGTTCAGACATGTATCAGCATGATGCGTCCAGCTCTAATGAAGTTTCCTGTTCTCCTTCAGGTTGAGATCCCTTACACGGAGCATGTGGCTGTCTGGGCTGATACCGAGGTGGACCCGGACCGGTTCGTGCCCTACGAGTGGCCGACCGAGGCCTGTCAGGTAATCACAAAGTTCGTACTAAAGAGTAAATCCGGTATCCCAACTTTTTTTTTTAATTTTTGAGAAAATTGATGACATTTTTGGCGATTTTAATACCAAAATCACTTTTTTTGACCCCAAAAGAAATTGCAAAAACAAAAACGACCTACCGATCCTATTAATTTTTGGGCTATTTTACCGGAGCACAACAATTTTTTTAGGCCTGAATTATTAACGCTTTAGCAACCTCTATACCATAATAAACCACTAAACTGTTAACAAGTCTGGCTCATATAGATAGGTGCGACTTTTAAAGGTGGAGTTTCGCAGAGTACTAAGTTTTGCATTTTGCCTTTACAGATCGAGGTGGCAAAGAAAAAGAAATCTGTCAAGAAACGTGTGCGAAACCTGTTTAACAGGGTTGGGCGGGGCCTTCGCAGACTGGTTGTCTGCTGTTAGGCACTTGGTAAGTGGAACTTAAATGGGGTTTGTTTAACTCTATAACCCTTTACAGTGACATGGTCCGATTCTTTTCTATATTTCAAATCCTACTTAAATGTGTTCCAAATGTTAGTACAATATCATATTTGGAGGATAGGACACAATACAATCTCATCTATGGGAGCCTCATTTAAAATAGATGTTCAGAGGTGGCCAAAATTTAGTGCTTTACAGTGTATTTTCAATGAGGGAATTATAGCGTAAATTGAATAATTTTCTGATAATAAGTCAAATTCTAAGCTGACTTCTAGGGAATGAGATAAAATAAAGTAGGTAGCACATGAAGTATGACCCATAGGGAACATTCTGGTTCATCTTTAATAAAATTGATTTTTGAGCCGTAATCTTCAGACAATGTCACTTTATTAAAGGGCGGCAAGTCGCTTAAAGATGACATTTGTCGTCATAATGCACCAATGCAGCCCCGGCGAGTAACTCCAGTGCTGCATCATGCCGACCCTTTGGGAGTGTATCAACCTCATACGGTGCATCTAGTAACTAGGGCGAAAATATATCACCATGACTACTGGTAGGTTTTAAGTTTCCTCAGCTCTGTTACTTTTGTTTGAGTTTGGTTTTTATTTTTATTTTTTCTAGTTGGTGTTCCGATCCTTGTTCACCCTGACCATCCCTCATCCTGCAAACTGACCACCTACTGTTAAACCTGATGTTCAACAGACCACCTAATGTTGAACGGACCACCTAGTGTTGAAACCTGCTCACAGATTTAGATATGATATCTGGGCCTGTACATACTTGTATAGATACGTGTAACATAACTCCATCAATGATTGTAAGATAATTGGTAGTTTCTCATACTGTTGGTGAACATATTTTTGCGATATTTGCGGAATTTGTATACACGTTTAGCCATATCGCGAAAAGTATGTACACGCGAATACATGTATATCTATGTTTACATTACTCTCTGTACCAGTCATAAATACATGTCTCAGCATGCCTGGGGTGGGGGTAGAATTTGTATGATAGTCATACACTTTATTGACTAGGTCACATATAATGTTCATAGCGCGAGCGATTGGGAGCATTGTTGTATATTGAAATCATAATGAAACTGAATGTGACGTAAATCTGTGATAATGTCAACCAGGCGAGTGGAGCGGGCTCTCCGCGCACATGACAAGATACATTTTGTTGAAGATATTCACTACTTCAGTGGACTATAAGTTTATGATTGGGCTGCCTCCATGCATTTGAACAGAAAATGAGAAATCCGCTGCTTTAAGTGTTCAACAGTTGGTTATATTTCTTTCAGAATTTGGCACATCTTTTCAAAATCTTTGCAGTTTAATCTCTCTTCTTGTGTTTTCACGTGTTATGGAATGACATGGAATGTCATTTAATCAGTGAAATGTTGATGTGTCTTGGAACTTTTCAAAAAATGACTAGAGTTTAATCTTTGCGGTTTAATCTTTATTCTCGTGTTTTCGTAATTCATAAAATATCACATATTAGGGTTTCACATGTTATGGAATGACATGAAAAGTCATTTAATCAGGTGAAATATAGATGTATCATGGAATATCATGTCATAGAAAATAAGATAGTGTGATGGACATGGTAGAAACAAATAGATCATTTTAATATTCTGTAAATATCGCGTAAATATTGCAATAAAGTTTTGATTTCACATAATTCAATATATTTGGTATTGTGTTATATATTATGATCATTAGATTACAATCATGAGTAAAGGAGCCCCAGGAGCCATTCTATTAAAAGCAGTAACAAACGCAGAAATCATTGATGACATTTTTTGAAAGAACCTACTGGGAAAATTGACATATGTTTATAGTGGAAATCGATAATTAGGTTGGATCTATCCAGAGACAGACAAGTACACATCTTCTGACATGATGGCGACCACATCTTGTGACGTCACATTTATTAACGGAAGCGAACTACACTGGTACCCGATGGCATATATCCCGCGTTGGCTATTTTCAATACTCCTCCTCAACAAGTGAAATATGTAACTTGAGAGTACACACAATGAATAAGAAATATGAATATGAATGTGTCACTGTAAATATACACTCCTCCTGAATGTCCAGAGTTATAATGCATTTTGGCAATGTCTTTGAATTAAACTTTAGAAATATAAAAGTCCTTGACCTATATAATATTAATAGTCAAATGTCCAATAGGTGAGAATATGTTGGATAAAACTAAACAAGACACAATTTGTCTTTAAAATTAAACCTTAAGAGGTTTACTATTATTTTACTAATCTTAGGCAAGCCACTGTCTAGACGCTGGTACCCGATGGCATATTTCCTGCGTTAGCTATTTTCAATAGTTTACAGATAAAACAAGAATCAGAAACGTAAAAATGGGAGATATTAAGGGAGTGTTCATTTATTAGTCACAGGGGGGTGGTGGGTTTCTTTCGACCCCTCCTGAGGGGGGGGGGGTAAAAAATTCTGACCACTCTTGAGGGGGGGGGCACAAAAAATTTAGCCCCTTTTAAAAAGCCTGCGCATTATATCGCTGCTATAGTTCAAAGGGGTCGGGAGAAAATTTTTCGGCACACTCCCTAAGGCCGAGTCATTTATTGCCAGCTTGGGGGGGGGGGGGATACTTGGACCTTGGTGGAAATAGGGGGCGGGGGGCGTCATAATAGAAAACATGCCCTTAGGGAGTGTTCATTTATTATTTACAGGGGGGTGGTGGGTTTGGGGGGGGGGGCGTAAAAAATTCCGACCCCTCCTGAGGGGGGGGGGCGTAAAAAATTCTGACCCCTCTTGAGGGGGGGGGGCGTAAAAATGTAAGCCCCTGTTTAGCAAAAAAGCCTGCGCGTTACTATAGTTCAAAGGGGGGGGGGGCGTACATTTTTCCACGCCTTCGGTGACAGGGGGCGCGAAACATTACACACACTCTCGAGGGGGGGGGGGGGGGGCTTAAAAAAGTTTCGCCCCTCCACGCGAAATCTCACCCCCACCCCCCACTTGACCTTTTTAGGCTTGAT